>JAPSGF010000055.1:760309-807399 GCA_035772895.1 Perdix hodgsoniae
TATATATATTATATATATATATATATATATATATAAAATATTAATTTGCATTTATTCCTGATATACACCACATGCTTTGCTTCAAGAGAACACTCTTATTTGCCTCACAGAATAAAGAAGAGCACCATGAATGAAGACTGAGTGAAGGTATTTTACAGAGTGGTTTTGGAAGGAAAGAGTCAGACAGTCTTGCATGCATTCTATGGTTTTCCTGTGCTCTGTACACCAGTAAGCATGTACATTATGTATTTCTATTTACTTGCAGAACCACTGCTTGCCTTATGGCTTTGGTGGTTCAGCCTGCTCTTGCTTCAGACGCTCCTTCCTCATCACTCCTTGCTGCTGAGAAGAAAATTGATGCCTGTTGTTTTTCTGTGTGGTACATAAGAAGAGTTGGAAGTACCTTCTATTAGTCATTGCTTGCCTGATGTTAAAATCACTGACAGCTTAGAGGACTTGTTTGTCTTTGTTTAAATAACTGTTTATCTATCATCATAAACACTACCTTGGTCCAATAATGACAAGCACAACAGATCTAAATTCCATCTGCCTGACTACCCTTGGCAGGTCTATACACCTTCTGCCCTGTAAGGAGTGGAATAAGCACAAAAATGTATTTATTTGAAGTTTGTGTTCCCTTTCTAGTCATACACACAACCTAGTCTGGGAGATCTAGACAACTGCTCTTCAAATACATTCTTAGTCCATGTGTTTAATCCTCTTCTTTCTTCCTTAATGGGATGAAAAGTCTATCTTTACATCCTTTGTGTTCTGCTAGTATAACAGCATTTTGTCCATTACCCTATTATTCTTGCTGTTCCATGACTTTACCTAAGCAATTTATCTCTGGTATAGAAACTTGTCAGCTGCCTTTTTAAAATATAAGTGTAGTACATGCATTGAATTTCTCTTATCTATCATGGCAGTGATGTCTTTAAAAAACTCAGTAAAAAAATTCAGTAAGTTGTATGACCAGTCTAGCCTGAGTCCACACTGATTATTATTCTTCCAGGGAGGCGTCTTTCATTAAAAAACAGAAGGTGGTTTTGAACACAACACAAATAAATTTAATTCTAATTTCTTAGTTTGATCCATGATACTTTTTAATAATTCATAATTTGATAGCTGTTTACATCTAAGAAATATTAGAAAATTTTAGCAGGCTTCTTTTGATGGAAAAAAAAAGTTATTACATTGAGATTACATTAGCAAATTTATTTGGACAGAGCATATAAAGATATTTCCTTAGTTTTATGTATACAGCAAATGTTGGGAGTATGTTGACACAAGTCTAGCAAACATCCTCCTCTCTAACTCACTATTCACACCCAAGCTAGTGAACATTTTAATTTAATACCATGACTTTTCATGCACCCCTGTGCTTGCCAGGCAGTCTTCACAGGAAATATGGAAAAACACTGTAGTAACAGTACATATGTTTGTTAAAACTAAAATGTTTTGTCAGTAAGTATGGACTTCTAAGAGTTCCTGAAACTTGCAAACTTTCCTTTTGTTTTAAAAATCAATACCTGCACTGTATGCTTTATCTTCAGTGTTTGTGTGCTTTCTCTAGGCCTTTGGAGATTCCATAGTTGCAAAGGAGACATCACTGCTTTGGCTAAAGGAAATAATAAGAACATGCAGCCCACTGACCATTTGTTCACACTTGATCAAACACGGACAATTTAAACATCTCTGCTCTTTTAGCTTTTCACATTCACTATTTATTTCTTCTTCTCCTCCTTTTGAGAGCAATCAAAGGAAGACATGAAAGTAATGACCACCACTAAAGATAAATACTATATTTGGACCAGAAGTGATGACCAAGAAACAGATAAGAACATGTTTTTAAATACTCAGAACACTCTGAATTTGGAATCTGATCTCAGCTTATTCTTTTAAAAAGTACAATCCTGCCATTAAATCTGGTGCAGTAACATATACTCCTGTGCTGAATTCAGTAACGGAGAGTATATTATGATGTGGAGACAAGCAAGTGAGAAACTTCAAGTTGAGCTAAAAATGCTGTATGTGTGACTAAACATTTCAAAGTATTAATTTTCCATACTTTAATTTTTTTTATCCTCTCAGTAGCACTTTTTTTTTTTTTTTCTAACAAATTCTCCTTCCATTACTACTCATTTCAAATAAGCCAAATGCCACTGAATGCAATGGAAATATATAGGAGTAAGCCTGACACTAGTGAAAGGAATCAGGCCCATCATCATCTATTCTATTGAATATTCTATTGAACTGTTGGGAATGACATCCAGAGCTGAACCGATGATAGCTGCATTTTATAGTGATTTAATATTATTATGTTTCTGAATGGGGCATGCTCATTATGCCCAAATGCCAGAACTATTACTGAGAAAAGATCCTTGATGTGGAAGGAAAGATGAGATGATAGGAATGAGCACGGAGAACAATATAACACAATTGTAAGGAGAGACAGTAGATCACACAGTGGTAAAATTGGAGCCAAGAGGTCTCATGATGAAGATAAGAGAAACAATAATGATTTGCATTTTTTGCAGTACCTTCAAGTCAAGAATATCAAAACACTGTTCAGCTTAGCTTAGCTGTATCTTTTGCTATGAATAAGTACTAGTAACCCATCTTATGAGTGGCCAATGGAAAACTGTAAGTGGATACCTTAAAGAGCAAGACCACAAAAAAGCTGAACATACTGTTCTGACTCCTAACACTACGCTAATAAAACACGTCCCTCTGAAGGACATGGAAATATAAAGTAACCAAAACAGAAGAAATGAAGTGATGTGATGAGGCAGGAATACAGCCTTCACCCTAGACTGTCATGAAAGTCTCAGATCGTTCTTTCTCAGCTGCTCTTACAGCACATCCATAACTCCAGGCATTAAAGGAATGTAACCTCTAATGCTCATTCTGCTATTTCACTCTAGAATGTAGAGGCTAGAGCAAAAGGCTAGTAAGCCAATTAGTTCTCACTTGAATTCTTATTTATTCTAGCACACCTTTTACCCAAGAACAAGTAATTTAATCTTAAAAATCAGGCCCTTGAAATCCAGCTCAAAATAATAGTCATCAGCATGAGTATGGTGGAGTAAGTGCATCATATAGACCTCCAGAAAAGCCTCTTTGTCCACTGGGAACACATAATCATAACTTGCTATAGAAAGTAAGTGTCATTATCCTTTAGATGAAGCAAATGAGCATAGCTCACCATTTTCTTTTTGGAAACAACTGCTAGCAAGTTCCACTTCCTCTTATACCTTAGTGGATGGAAGATTCACCAGACTTAATCACCTCTTCAATGTGAAGACATTCAGAATAATGATGATAGGATTGTTATTTTGTCTTGTAAGCCCAGTTGACAATCAATTTGTATCAAACCAAGAAAAAGAAATCCTTCTCATCTACCTGGAGGTTTTCTCTCTTACTTACAAAATTGCAACACACACAGCTCATCTATTGGCCTAAGTAGTAAGCTAAGGCCTGACTGAACATAGAAAGGAATAAGAAGCTGTAAGAGTAACAAAATTTCCAAAAGTGGGCATGCTACTTTTGGGAACATTCATTCTATCATTGGCTAAAAAATTCAGACTCCTGCTCTTTCATAATCCTCCTCATTCTCCAGGTCCCCTTGATTCCTTCAATAATTTTTCACTTCCTTAGTTGAATGAAATGCTAATTTTGTTTGAAGGAAAAAAATTCTGACGGGAAGGGGGAGCAACCTTGTATGACTGGCTGTAGGGGCAGGAGCCCATGACAAAAACAAGACAGTATCTTGATTAAAGTTTAACAACCTTGGTTCTAGGTTGTATCACCCACTTTCTAACCAGGAGGTCTGAGGCTGCTGTGGGTGGGAATGTCCTCTGCTCTCTGGTTTAAACTTTTCTTTGGTGTAGTAAATGATTCTGTAACTGAAATATGATGAGATATACATTAAAAAAAGTTTGTGAATGTCCTCATTAATGGCATCATGCCACATAAGTCTACATTGTTTCTGTGAGTATAAATGTTTATGGTGTCAGTATCAGAATAGTGAACTAATCAATGCACTTCTTTTAAATCTGTGTACAAAATATGTAAAACAGCAAAGTACAGAACCTTACTTCTGTTGGGTTTAAATTGATCGTTTTGTTTTTTTGCCATAAGCTATGGATGGACATCATTTTCCTTGATGCCTGGGAGATTCCGTCCCATGGATCACAGTACATTTTGAATGTGGATAATGGTTCCTGTTGCTTTCCTCTGACTCTGTACACAGCAAAGCATTCACTGCAAGAATGGCTAGCTCTGGTACCAAGAGGGTGAAAAGTTTAATCAGCTGACTGAAGAGTCAATTTTCATTCTCCTGTTTTTCATCTGTTACTAATTAAACACACACAAAAAAAGACAACTCCAACAGAGATACTGAGGAAGATTCTAGCCTAGAATCACAGTTAAATCAGTAGATAAGACTACTATACTGGAGACAATATAGATATATATATATATTTAAATATATATATATATTTATATTTGTACCACTAACTAGAACATTTTGGCCCATCCAGAATTGTGTCTCAAAGGGACAACATTGCTAGTGACTGTAATGGAGAACAAAGCAAAGATACTGAGGAATGAAGCCTGAGGGAAGAATATGAGAATTAGAAAAAGTCATCTTTTCAGTATGAGCACCTGGATACTTTTAAATACAACTCAAGACTCATCTCTTTCATCTTATTTATCTCAAGCTGGACATACACATGCTGTCTATAAAACTTTTTATAAGAAAACAAACATACTAACAACAACAAAAAAAAACAACAGTAAAAACCACCACCAACAAAAACCCCACAGTGAAATCTGTAGGAAACAGACTAATATATCTTGAAAAATATGCCATAATAATAGTGGACAGCAGAAAAGCACATTTGCTTCTGCGGAGACAAAAGGAGGATTATTAGGTAGCAATGTGAAATGCCACATTTCTTTCTTTCCAAAAATTAAAACAAACAGTGAAAGTCTGAATCTGAACTCATTTACATAGAAGTAAATATATTTACTTTAATTGATGGAATTGCTCTGAATACAACTGAGATTGAAATCTAACTTAATGTTCTCTTCCTACAATCAGACCTAATTTAACTGTAGGAACTATACAGGACTTCAACAAGATTAGAAATTAAACTGTACAGCAAAATTAAACAGTGAAAGAATAGAGCAACCTCACTGGCATATCTGTCTCTGCTGCTGTTGCTTTGACAAGTATTAAAGAAACAGCAAACCTGAGCCTCAGTTCCAATGAGGATATCGCATATGAAATCTGACTTGCCACATCTTACAGAAAATTTTCTGCATGGTGACCTTTTGTAAAAACAAATTGTATAAAGTTGCTAGCGTTTGCAGGTAGTTGGCAGTTTGCTGTCCAATGCAAACATAGGAGACTCAATGTGCAGTGGCAGTTATGAAAACTGTTGTGTCTAAATGAACTAATCATAACACAGTTCCTGAGACATGGTGCTTTATAAATTATTTGTTTAAGGAGCGAATTTATGGATAGAAACATTGCATGATTCTGTTATATAAAGGAGAGAATCTATGCCAAAATAAGGTATAATTGTTCTAAATCCATCTTGTTAAAAATATATAGACATATGTAAATACATGTACAGAGAGTGTAAAACATATCTTCTTGTTGGGATGATATCAGGAACAAAATTATGGCTCTGCTTCAGTCAATGTAACATTCTGCACTGACAAGGACAAGATTTTTTGAAAGTTTTGATGGGAAAAGAAAAGAAAGAAATAATGGCTTTAGTGCTTTTGGGTAGTACTAGTATTTTAATTAAAAAGAATGATGTATTGTCTGGCAAAAGTCCCAGTAAGGCCAAAAAGACTTATGGACCATTTAGTAGTATAACAAGTGAAGATCTCCCCAATATCCCATTTATTTTCAGCAAAAAGCTTACAATGGATTCTCAATATTTTACTTTTCCCAAAAGTCCATCCTTAATTTTTCATAAAGCAACAACAAGATATAGCAATTGGATATAAATCAGTATTTCCCATTATAATCACAACTTCAAATACAGGTCTTCAGTCTTACTGTGTCATCAAGAGTCCATTTACAGTTTTCAACTTTTTTCAGCTTGTGGATCTCACAGATTGTCCAAAAGCAGTATGAATCCTCGTGTCAGCAATTCTTCTGGCAATAGGGTTGTTTTTTTATTTCTCCTTCCCAGATCAAAAGTTGAGAACCACCTATCTCTTCATTAGTTTTTGAAGAGATAGATACTATTAGAAGATGATACATCCAACAGACCTCAGGTTGGAATGAATTACTCTCCAGAGGTATCTCTCCTTCTCTTCACTGTAGCTACAGTAGTAGGAGAGCTACCAGTCTCACAGCGCTGAGACTACAAGCAAATGTAAGTGGAGGTGAGTTTCAAAAGTAGCATCAAAAACAGAATAAAAAGCCAGGCTCCTTTTTAGTACTTGGTATTTAAGGTTCCTGCATTTTTATTTCAAGTACAGATGAAGGAATCTCATCTGATATTCTTTGTTGTTCAAATACTATCATAGTAAAATCTGATCACAAGTCTTAGCAGACTATGATATTAAGAGATTCAGATAATGTTCATTTTTAAATATTTGCAGGGGAACGTAATCAAACAAGTGTTAATGTGACATTATAATTTTACTCTTTCTGGAAAATTCAAGAATTTATAAAAGTAAATGTGTATGTAAAGCAGCATCTGGGTCTCACAATTAAGCCAGTGTGTCACTGTAGTTACCTATATGACTAAGCACTTTGTGTAAATTTAATTTAACTTTAAGCATTAAGTATTACATTCCACCTTTTAAATTTTAGAGAAAAGTTATATAGCTACAGTTTGTTAATAAACATGCAAAGACTGGAAATCTTCCTCACAATTCTGAGATTTGTTGGAAAATAGATTACATCTCATGAGAATTTTTTTCTATTTCAGGGAGGAGGCTGAGTCACCATCCTGGATGTGTTTAAAAAACGTTTGTATGTGGTGCTCAGGTGGAGGGTTGTTACAGTTAGGGTAGTATGGTTAGGTTGTGGCTGGACTTGGTCTTCAAGATCTTTTCCTACCTGAGCAATTCTATGATTATGTGATTCTAAAGAACTCTCCAAGAAATCTCCAAATTTTCAAAATTATCTATGAATAATACATTCTGATAAGCATATAATTGCGTAAACATCAGTATGTGCCGTTTCCAAAAATAATATCTTGCAAGTTTTGCACCTGCGTCCATTGACTGAGAGTAAGGCTCATGGACTGCAATATCTGGGCAGCCTTAGAGTCACGTGTTGATTGGAATATTTATATTGCAGTGAAAAAGTCGAGAAGGAAAACAACTCAAATGCTCTCCAATCACTCATTTTAGTTTTTTGTTCTTCCCCTGCCATGGTTTTACAGTACTTCAACTAGCTCTCACAGACAAAGGCTGGGTCCTTCTTGGGACAGTTCAACAGACAAAACTGGCAAATCTTCATCAGATTCATTTCCCTCTACCTTATCTAGTCCTCCAGTATCATCTCAATATATCTTGCTCTTTCAAAAATGGAACATGATCTCATTTCAAAACCCCTCGCTTTTTTTCATATAAATGAAATACCACTGTAGAGAGCCGTCACAAAGATTTACTATTGTTTCAGATACTATGAAGTGAGATACACGCACATTGCACCTGCACATCTGAGTAACATAGGCCCACCAGCCTGAGACAGACATAGAGTATAGATCGCAGACATAATGGATTATTTGGCAAAGGATCCCTCCTGGCATTTCTTACTCAGATTACAGGCACCTCTCAGAGTTTGAATGCTGCAGAAGGCCAGGAAACATGAATGTTCCCCTCACACCTCGAGGGTTATCAGACTATCCAGAAATTCTTCTCTAAGAAAATTTTAAAATAGATTAGTCAGCTGACAAGCCAGGAAATCAGGAGTATAAGATTTAGGCCTAGTTGTATAAATCCCAGCTGTTCAATGTCTATAAGATCTCAAAGACACTATCTTCCATTTTGAGAAAAAACAGAAAATATTTTTACTTATAATAGGGAGAACTATAATATGTTCTTATCTTGCAGAAAAGAGGCCTGAGAAACAGCTGTCAGAATGGCCACTTTCAAACTCTCTGGCAAGTTCTTGTTTTGGAAACCCCAGCAGTTCACTTTGTCTTAAAACCAGTGAACGTATCCAATCCATTAAGGGACACTTCAAGATTTTCTGGAGGAAAAATGCAGACTGATTTCTAATGTCAGGGAAAAGCAGTTACAATTGCTTTTCTGAGAAATTGGTGATATTTGGTAGCCAGTTACATCGAACACAGCTGGTTATTTCTTATGGATATATCAGAAGATACTGTATTGATCTGCTGCCAACTTTGAAGAAAATTGTTTGACTTCAGGAGGGCACTACATATTTCTTGAACTCCACACTTTCTGGTGTGGAGGGCTCTTTTTTCACTTGTGTTTAACACCAGCAATCTCCATTAATCAGCAGTAGAATACAAACAATTCCAGCTGGCCTTGGCAAAAGGCTCTGCTGGGAAGTAACCCCAGACAGCTTCACTGTGTCAATTAAGCACTCATTCATTAGCACTGTGAAAATATAAAGGCTGCCTTATGAAAACAGACTTATATCACATCCAAACTTTTGAAGGAAGAAATTCTGTTAATTTCACAGGTTCCCTTGCCCCAAATTAATTTACTCCAACCCTACAAGAAGGTGACTTGAACTATAAATAGTGGTTTGTGGAATCTAGTATCAGTTTTCCTAATGAAAAATGTCACTAAATAAATCTCAGGAATGAAAGCAAACTCTCATTTCTTCTGATCTATACACAGTCTTCCAGTTAAAAATTTCCAGAAACATGTTTTAAAGAGAGTTAATCCAATGTCACAGATAGATCAAACCAACTCCTATTGCAAATTGGTCATGCTGTGTTAAAATTAAACTTCAACTAATAGAAATTTGTATTTTTTGAGTCTTCTTTGTGTTTAGAGCTCAAATACTATGGGCCAGACCTCCAAGCCTCAGTAGGAAAGCATCATTTACAGACAGAGGAACAAGAGATAGGGTATGACCAAGATATGACCAATTTGAACAAGTGCCACTGAGTGCAGTTTTGGTCAACTGCCCTTTAAGAAGGATATGTCTGCTCTTATTCTAACGAAGCACCTGATGGTAAACAAATGGGCTGCATTTGTGGTTATTCTTATTCTGTGACTGGAGAGATGATTAATCTCATAGGCTTTAACAAAAAGTTAAATGTTCAACCACTGGAGATGCACACGAGTCCAGATATTTTCTGGCAGAGATTTTATATCCATTCAAAAGGAAGGGAAAGGGAGGAAAGAGTTAGGGAGGGGGAGGGAAGGAAAAAGGAAAAAAGGAAAGGTTTATTACTATTGAAGTATTTTTCATTGTAGCTATTGCTGATGGAGAATACTGGAAAAGCAAAAACTAAGGCCTGGTTAAGACCTTTTAATTCTGGAAGAAGTTTGAAATAGTTTAAAGTAGGCTGTGGTTACACTAGTTGGCACAAAGGGCCAACAGGCCATTAGCCAGATGAAAAATGCTGCAATGTGACAGATGTTTGACTCCATTTCTGCCTGGAGGCTGGTGTAAAACAGTAACATTAGTTCTTTGCCAGCTGGATAATATTCCTAGATATTATCTCTTGCTCAGGTAATTCAGTGACTGTCCATTCCTTGTTAGCCACTGGAATGAAGAAAAGGATCAGCCTAGACAAAGGGTAATTAATCTTATTAAAACATACCAAAACAAACAAAATAACCAAATCTGGCACTCACTGTTCTAAAACAATATTGGGCTTCTGGTCTCAGTTTAATTTATTGAAGATAAGTCTCCAGAACTAAGTACTTTTATCCCTGTGGTGCATTTATTAAATTTCTTAAGAGAAAATCTGCAACTGAGAATCAGCAGTAAGTCCAAACAACTCATTTTAACTGTGTAGAAGCACTGCAGGTCAGTATTAATAAATCTGACAAGGCAAGGTGGAGAAAATTGTGCTAGAATGTATTTGCTTTGTAATAAGCGAACAAACTATTCCGTGAAATTATTTGGGAATATTTCCTAAGCCAAGTACTCTTCATTTGAAGTAAAGTAATGAAACAAATTACATGCAAATATTTTAATAGACATGACTTTCCTGAGCAAAACTCTGTTTTTTATCTTACATCTCAGTATTATGGTGATGTATGTAACTTGTCAGTTACATTAGAAAGTATATATTTTATTGCTCACTATTTCTCTCTATAAAATAAAATTTTAAAAAATTATCATAGTTTTCAAATTCTTTCTTCAGAATCTGTCTAGTACAAGACAATCATATATATCACAAATGTATTCCAACCAATCCATTCAAGTGAAACACTGGAAATTTTTTACTGAGTCCTGCTGTAACCAACTAACAGAAAAATCTCCTCCCCATCCCCCAATGGCCATATAAACTAAATTATCTGATTCTTTCCAAACATCATTCTAGGTGATTTTGCCCTCAAGTTCTCAAAAAACTTAACTACCCATTTGCAGTCAAAAGTAACTTGTGCTCACTGGCACAGAACAACAGTAATTTTCAAACTACCAGGCACACATGCACCTACATAAGCTATACAATTATAAGGCTGTTCTTTGGAAAGTAATATTTGAAGAGTAACAAATCTCATAGTTTATTCGACCTGCATATAAAACCATTGAAGTATAATACATTTATCATATTAAAAATGCATCATTAAAGTTTAAAAGCAGGTACAGTTACTCAATAAGCTAATGGCATAGTCTGAACACTCCACTCAAGATTGTATTGTTGAATTCCCATTGGGATAAAACAGAAAAACAGAGGGAGGGAATTCGAGTGACCTTGCACCAAGGTGCTAGTGCCTGAGCCTCATTCTGGTAGGCTGTGGTTGAGCTCCACTCTGAGGATCTTTAAAGCATTGCATTTTCAGAGCTGTGAATGGATGAATGCTACAAGTGAGCATGAAAAAAAGCAACAGCCACTGCAGAGTGAGACGTGCAGATGACTCTTCATGTGCGTTAGAGTACAGCTCTTCACTACAGTAAGCCTTAGGCAGTCTACTGAAGGAAGAATAAAAGGAGGCATATCAATAGGAAAAACATTAGCAAGAGAAAAATTCCCCTCACATTTAGCACTCATGTTCTATATACAGTGAACCTAAATGATCCCTATAGAAGTTGAATAAAGTAAGGGATTTCTAATTTGCACAGTGTAGAAATCAGTCATTTTCTGAAAACAATGTGTGTTTTGAACAGCTCTGCAATTTTTGATAGTTTCAAAGAAAATTTATTTTGTATCATTTAACAAATCTGTTCTGATTTCTGAAAATGACAGTTTGTTTGGCTTCCCAAATACAAGGTGGTCATCCAAAGGAACATGTCAGAACTCCTCTTGCCTGTCTTGCCTGTGTTCTTTTTATCCAGGAGTTCATCACAACAGGAGCAGCTAAGTAGATCAGAGCAGTTTTTGCTGAAAGCTCCCTACTTAAGGTCTAGATGTCTCCCCTTGTGATTGGGCTTAATCTGAAGACCTTAACTATATTTCCTCACCATGAATACAAATTTATGTTTATCTAAAGAGTATGTTTGATGTATACTTCAGCTGAAGTTCTGAGTTCCCTCTGAATAGTCTCTGGCTTGTTCACATCATACCATGTTGCAAATGAACCCAAAACATAGTAAGTGGGGATATCTGGGGGGCTGACTTCCATATTACACTAGATCCACATCAATATAACTGTAGCTCTTGACTTCAGTAGGAAGCAACAAGCAACACTGAGTGTGTCAACATTTAGTTGGATGGATTTAAATGGTTATAAATCCTCTAGTGTATTGGACCATGGAAAACTGAGGAAGCTTGTTTTTTATGTTACGGTTTTGAAGAAGTGTATATGCAGTGTAAATGTATATGATGAGATAGTAGTAGGAGAGCTACCAGGCAGGTTTCTTCAGAGAAAAAAGATAGAACCGAAAATCTGTAACGGAGCTGAAAGCCTCATTTCTGTTCTGCCTGCACACAAATCGTAGGTGTTTAAACACTCATGGGTTTTCAAGGTCTGCCTTATTTAAGACATAACTGATGTAGGCCACTTAGTACCAGGTAACTTTTATGGTTTGATTCACAATTTATAAATAATGGAGTGGCTGACTCTGAATAAATAAAATAAACAAACAAACAAAAAAATAAATAACTACAATTTAAAAAAAGTAGAGATGTGTGTTTATCTTCTACTCAGTCATTTTTTGAACTGGCATTCGATAAGAATAATTAATATTTATTTATTTATTTATTTTGCTAAAAGGAGGTGGAGTGGACAGAGGAAAAAAAATTAGATTTTCCCTCAGTACTTCTGATGAAAATTATTGGATATCAGTGATCAGTGAAGTGTTATCTGACCCCTTGATATTCATTCAAAAAGCTTTGTAATGTTTGCAAAATGTTATGAAACATGAAATGTATTTGAAGCTGGAAGCTCCTACAGCTTCTAGATGTATTTGCATACTGAGACATTGCTTTGGAAGTCATAAGCTTCAGTGAGAATATACAAAAGGCTTTTGACAAAGATGGTGCTAGGCTGTCCACTAGGTCACAAAAAAAAAAATCACGTTCCTCTCCTTCCTCTGAAACCTCTGTTCTTGTGAGAGAGGATGAGTTTTCTGGTTCTTATTCTTCAAACATGCTTAAACAGGAATGTGCAGAAATAGTAAATAAATCATAAAAATGCATTATTCATGTTTATGTATGTATTATAGAAATTGTCTCCTTCAGTGAGCAAAGCTTTGCGTTGAAACGGTTATAGATATACACTTCGAGAACATAGACCACATTTCACCAGGTTATATTGATTACAACACAATCATACTGCAGTAAGAGAAAAAACTAAGGCAGATTTTATATAGTAAAATCATACTGCTGAAAAGTAGTGTATTGACTGTCATTTAAGTGAAATATAACCCACAGACATGCAAAGAAAAATATTTCAGAAGTACAAATTCTTTAACTATAGTTTGCATCAAGTGCAAAAGCACTCTTTTATGAAGTATACATTGTTTATTGACATATATGTGCACTCATAATTTCCCTAGCAATTGCACTCATTGACATTCACTGATGCTTGCTGAACATTTATAGAGACCAAACAGTGGTGGTGAGAACAGTGAGGCAATTGGTGGTGTGTTTCAACAGTGATGATAGCGATATGAAAGATGAGCCACATTCCAGATGGGAATGCACAGCTATGATACAAAGAAATGAAAAGCATCCAGATCAGAACCGGTGGATTACAACCAGGGAACTGTGTACAGAGTTGAATATCATCTTCAGTGCACTGGAAATGATGGTGGAATATCCCAAAGTCTGCAGTGCATGGGTCCCAAAAATGCTAACACAGAAACAGAAAGAGCACCATGCAAATTTATCAGGACTTCATACAGGTTTGAAGACTATGGAGAATACTGACAGCCTTGCCTGGACTGTCCCAGATTCAGTACCTTCTGATTTTCATCTGTTCAGTCAAATGAAGGATGAACTGCAGGGGCAGCATTTTCTGAGCAGAGTGCTGTCATAGCAGCTGTGAAGCAGTGGGTCACCTCTTCTGGTTTTATTGTTATGAAATTGTTACGAGTGTGGCATGCAGGCTCTTATTCATGACTGGCAAAAATACATAGCTGTTGGTAGCAACTACGTTGAAAAGCAGTGTTTTGTAGCTGAGAATTTGCTCTGTCACATAGTGCTATTAAGCTCTGACGTAGTTTCCATGGAAATAAATAGGAGGCATTACTTTCAGAGCAACCTACACAGAAGTTAAAAAAAAAATCACTAGAATATTCAGTATGTATTTGTTTCTTTCATTTCCCTGGACAAGTACACTGCAAATTAGCCCAGAACTTATAGCTTCAGCTTGTTATTTATTTTCTGTCATTCAAACATGGAAATTTAGTTTGATATGTTTTTAATTTTTCTACCAACACAAAATGAAATGGTTAATTTTTGTTGCTCATTATTCACTGAAGAAAATTATCTGTTTTATAATTTATCACTGATGTTCTATTTATGTACCATCAGTGGCTGTCAAGGTTTGTTTTTCATCTTTCAGAAATTAAGATGAACTAGTTATTCTGTTGTTATCCACAAATGAAGAAAATGAAAACTGGTTCTTCAGGTTTTTGGCCCACATTTGCAATGACAATGTATTTCACTTTGAATAGAAGTCCCCTTTGTTGTGAACTTCGCCCGATTCCTGGTTCATGGTTAATACCTTCATACATTTTGGAGAACACATAGAAATTGCTGTGTGATCCAGAAAATTTGCATTATTTTATTAATATGCTTGCAATAAAGTTACATACTTATGAGTTTCTAAATCCTTTCATCATGGTTTTCCAAATTAGAAGCAAAGATATAGAGAGCTATATTCAGAACTCAATTTTCGTAATTACTGTCCTTTTCAACTTCTGAGTGTTGTCTTTACAACAGTTTTTAGGAAAAAAATCCAGAAGGTGCTCAAATTTATGAACACTAATAAATTTTGCAGTGCATACAGAAGAAGTTAGTGAACATTCTTACCACATGATGGTGTCCATATTTGTAGGCATTACCCTGAAGATGGTACTTCATGTATAGAAAGCTTGAGAATCTATCCTCTGAATGACACTGTGGGAGAGGTGCAGGTGCCTATTCAAGTGCCTGAAAGAATATGGCCAGTGACATCTTTGATGTCTTAAATAATACAGATAGTCCACGCAACGTTGACAGATGTGATGCAGAAAGTATAGAAGACTGCATCCTTTCTGAGCTGACATAAAAGAAAGGGATACTCTGAGGAGGTTATAAGGTTTTATTCACAGCTGTCTCTAGGATATAAAATCTTTCCTCTCATATCTGTCATTGATGTTACAGAGCATTCTGTCTTTACCAATTCTGCTTTAACATTCTAAAACTACCAACGAGCACTTTTGGATAGATGTGTAAAGTTTTTAGATGCTAAATAATAATAATAATTATCTGAGATCAGTTAAGCGCAAAAAATGCCAAAATTGGTTTTGAGTTCACATCAGTAAATTCATGAAAATTCTACACTGTATTATATATGCATTATGTGAATCGTATGAGCACTTAAACCTAAGAATAAGACCACCATAATCATGGTTGCCACACCCCATCTATTTGATCACCACCTATGGTGTAGAAGGGACTAGTCTGGCAGCAGGTTCACAGCCCATTTCTTAATTCCTATCTAAAGAGTAAGGTGCAGCTCCATCCAAATTAAGACTCTACATATAAGATTATATAGTTCACTGGTGTCTCAGAACACTTTGTTCATTGACAAGGTGTGAAACTGCGCAGTGACTGACAAGCATTGCAGCATCATTTTGGTATTTTGAAAATGACATTTAGGGAATGATTCAAAAGTTTGACATTGTATTTAATTAGTATGGCGGATAATCAGTGGTAACACTACTAAAATTCCTCTTCTTTAAGCTTTCCAGGTGTAGAGGAGTTAAGCAGTCAAGGGACATGTTTCAGGAAGTTTAACTTCACAAGAATGGGGTCTCAAGCAAAAAAGGGAAAAAGCAATCTGCTAATACCCTAGATTTTTGGCAGCCAGCCCAGATCCATATCCATATCTTTACTCTGAGAGAATTCTTTGCAATGAGCAACTGAAATAAATGTTAATGGAAATGAAAAAATACGGATTGTGATATGAAAGCTTTTATTTGAGATCCCTAACTTTTTCCTTTGAAAGTAATCATTCCTATTTCACAGAATGACAGAATCATAGATGTTGGAAAGGACATCTGGAGGCCATCAAGTCCAACCCCTTGCTAAAGCAGGTTCCCTACAGTAGGTTACACAGGAAAGGATCCAGGCAGTCTGTGAATATCTGCAGAGAAGGACATACCATAACTTTTCCATCCGGCCTGTTCCAGTGCTCTGCCACCCTCACAGTAAAGAAGTTTTTCCTCATGTTCCAGTTTGTGCCCATTTCCCTTTGTTCTCCAGTGGGCACCACTGAGAAGAGGCTGACCTCATCCTCTTGACTCTTGTCCTTTAGATTTATAAGCAGTGATAAGACCCCCCTCCTCCCCTCCAGTCTCCTCTTCTCCAGATTCTTGAACTGGGAGCCCAGAATTGGACACCATACTCCAGAAGTAGTCTCACCAGAGCAGAGAAGAAGGAGAGGATTGTCTCCCTTAACCTACTGTCTAGGGAAGTTTCTATGGTAACTCAAAGTGCAACCCTTGTAATTGCTCACAGTCAGCTTAGTAACAAGTTGGGGCATTTAACTCTGCTTCAATAAACAGCAAAACAGCCACAAAAATAGCACGTTCATTAGTTTCTAGGGTGGTAAAATATTATTATCTTCAATTCTATTGTGCATTTACAGTATTATTTGCAAAACAACTGTATGGAACACATACAAGACTCATTTTGAAATGCATGGAATTCCTTCTTGAAAATCACAGTACAGACTTACCCATGCTTAAAGAACTAGTTTAACTGGATGCGCAGTAAAGGTTTCACAATATGGGTATTACAAAAATTAAAAACTCAGGAACATCAAATTCCATACTGCAAGTGTCAAATATGTTTTAGAATGTCACAACACAGACTCCAGAGTGAGTTCAGCACAAACTCTGTGTAGTACAAAAGTACCATAATAATCTTTCCTGTAAAGGTAATTGGCAATAAATGTATCTTAGCACGTCTTGCAGTCCCAGTGCAACACCACAGAGTATTTGGATTGCAAGAATTATGCAGTAACTGTGGCACACCCTCTGTCAGATTTCTATGGTTACATTAAGGATGTATTTTGTTATTATCTTTGAGATTTTCTCTGTAAGTAATGGCTCCTGTTAAGTTGAACCACAGTGTCAGAGTGGTATGTCCGTAGGGGCTGAACCTTCCCACCCATATTCCATTGCACACTGTTGTTGTGCAATAGATGGCAGCAAAGGGGTAGTCTGACAAAATGGCGTCTGACATGGAAGCACATATGGAGGAAAGGTGTGTCATTGAATATCTCCATGCAGGAAAAGTTTACTCACTGTCATTCATTGACACTTGCTGAGCATTGTTGGAGACCAAACAGTGGATGTGAGCACAATGATTTTTTATTAGTGTGGAGTGCAGGCTCTCTCTTGCTCTCTTCTTGCCCATTTTTGGCAAAAATGCACAGCTGATGGTAATGATCATGTTGAAAAGCAATATCAAATAGTGTAATCGTGGTCTTTGAAGCCATTGTCGTTTCCATGAAAAGAAATAAGAGACATTATTTTCATTGACCTACATACATCAGGGGTGGCTTTTCCCTTGGTAAGACTTGATAGCAAACAGTCTTGGTGGGCTGCATAATAATACATCTTAATGTTCTGAAGGAAGAACTACTCTGGTCTGAAGTGGTGCCACTACAGACTGTAAAGAAACACATTGCCGACCATACTCAACCTACAGTGGGTGAAACACAGACTTTGCCTTCCTGATTTATAGTAAAATAATGACTGTAGTGATTGCTACTGCAGTTTTGGAACTCCTGTTCTTTTTATTATAGTTTGTATTCTACAATTTTTTTTTGTTTTAGTGGCTTGAGGGTTTTTGTATTGAATAATACACTTTTGCTGTCTGCTTATTTTAAAATGTTTGTAAATTCATTAGAGCTGGCAAACTTCTTCGCATTTCATTTTGATAAATGGTGTCCACAGTGGATTTTAAACAATAAATGGAGAAGAAAACTTCTTTATAATTTCATATTGGTTTAGATCTGCTAAATAGGTAGTCAATTTTTAATAAAATTGTTGATAACATCTAATTCTACAAATGAGAGGAACTGATGCACTTTCTCCTTATTCTGTTTCTAAAGCATTCGAGTTAAGAAGTAAAGGAGCATATATGGAATTTAAGGTTTTTATGTTGTTGTTTTGGGGTTTGGGTTTTTCTTTTTTTCCTTTTTTTTTTCCTTTTTTTTTCTTTTTTTCTTTTTCTTTCTTTTTTTTTTTTTTTTTGCAATTGTTTGTTTACTCTATACTTAATTATGCCTTTTTCTTTCCCCCAGAGCTGTATAATGTTTTGTACTTATCCTTATAGTGCCAAGCAAAGACAGACTATTGCCTCTGTTGTATAAATGAGAAACTTAGGCAAAGAGAGTAATAGAGGGATTTGTTCAAGGTTACTTGAGCAGTCTAAAATGACACTGGAAAATGAATTTTACTAGTCCCAAGTTAACAAGTTATTAAATCACAATTCTTCTTTGTGTAGCATTACACTCCAATTAGAATTTGGGAATCCATTGACTTTTTGCTATTTATATTTTGAAGGTATGCAGGAAGATATTAACAGTGAAAAAAGGCCTTTTATAACTGCTAAGTTGAAAAGAGAGCTGTGAACGAGTCTGTCACATGACAGATAAGGTAGGACTTCCTGATAACACATTATGGTGCAGAGCTTCTCAGTGCAACAGAAAAAATATTAAACCCCCTTCTCTAAGGGATGGTGCCGATTTGTCTCAGTTTACTACCACAAAGAAAGAAAGAAAAACTTCCCTTGTGGTCTGACATTTGGTTATCAACATTAGTCTAGGCATGTTTGTGATCCATATTCAAAATAAGGAAGTAAATTATGGCAAACACAATACTATTGTTGTTTGATAATGAGGCCTTATTCAAACATAACAGAGCATGTGAAAATATATGGATGTAAATCCTCCTCCAAGAGGCAGCAGATCAACTCTCATTCCCTAGCTCTTCTTCCCTTTATGGGAATGAGGACCCACAACCAAACTGACAGTATATTGACAATATATTGCAATCACCAAATCTTTTCCAAGTATCCAAAGGATAATCAAAGAACACACCAACTTTTCTTGTTATACTTAATTATGTACTTGTATCAAATGTCCACAAAGCTATGGATTTGGGTGGAGGGAAAAGCATGTGGATCTTTGTACATTAAATATTAAATATTTTAACACATTTGCATTTCCTTTGTGTCTTTCTTCTCATGTCATTTTTTTTTTGTGGTGCTGTGAACTGTATCTGAGGTCTTGTCAAGGCCTGTCTATGTTTCTATGTACATACAGTAGATTCTGTAGGTGCTTCTTGAAGAGTTGAGGAGATAATTTATCCTCCTTTTCTTGGAGGAGAAAATATACCCTTACTCTCTTTCAGGTTTTTTTTTGTGATTTCGGCCTAAGTTCTACCACTGAAGAAAGTGAAGGAAAAAAAAAAAAAAAAAGAGGAAGAGAAAGGAGAAGTGCAAGAGGAAAGAGGAAAGGAGGGGAGGGGAGGGAAAAAGGAAAAAAAGGAGAAAAGGAAAAAAGAAAAAAGAAAAAAGAAGAAAAGAAAAAAGGAAGAATTTAGTTTGTTTATAAGAATAATTGGGCACTTAACAGCACAATTCTGGTTCCAGTAAAAGAATAATTCCCTTGAAGTCACTGAAATGGTAGTGGATTTACCTCAGGGCAGAATTTGGCCCCCCACTAGTAATACAGCTATTAATAGCTTTGCATTGAGAAAAATCATTGAATAAAATAATTACCTGTCTTGTCAGTGGAACCATTTTTTTTTAATGTCCTACATAAAATTCTTAGACCAAAATTCAAAGCAGTGTAGAATAAATTAATTAATTGGGGAATTAATTGGGCCATGTTGCCTTTTTTAAAACGAAGCTGCATTTTAGTTATATTTTGTTATGTGCCCAGAGGCTCCTGGGCATAGATGTTCTATAAATACGAATGGATAAAACACTATTTTTAATAATAAAGGTGGCATAAAATGGTTTCAATGTTTTTTGTTGTTTTTTTTTTTATCTCTCTCTCTTAGAGCAGTTACAGTTGAGGGGCAGTGAAGAAACAGCCCAAGCTGTGAGAGAATGCTGTGGAGAATATTGTTTTGCCAACAGTGAGAACTATGATTCAAGTCATTGTTCTTCCCTCCTCCTTCTCCCTCCTCCCCAGTCCCTCACAGACCTTTCATCTCTGTGCTTGGCAGCATCTGGTAACTCCTGTTTCCATCCCACTTGCATCCCCTCTGATGTGATTCCTGCAAGAGCTGAACTCAGGCAGTTCCTCCTTCCAAGGTCCTCTCTTCTCAGGCCTGAAAACCCTCCTGTCTTCATTGCTTAACCGCAGTCCCGCCACCCATGCACACCATATCTGGAGTGAAATGGAGCTGCAAAATGGAACGTACCTTTCATGCTTTCCTCGCTTTTTCAAGCTATATATTTTGTTGGAATTTTTCCAGACTCTATGAAAATATATCTTATAAATTTTTTGTAATACTTAAAAAGAATCTTTTGACTTTACCAATTCTTGATGTAAAAACCCTCCTGGCATTTTGACAGCAAATGATTAAAAGTCTTTCTCAGTATGTTACAAGCAAATATGAATTTTAACAAGTAAACTACAGAAATGAAATATTCTATTGTTGTTTAATGCTAAACTAGCTGTCAAGATGGAGACATTGCAGTTAGCATAAGGAATGGTTAGAATGAAGGTAGGTTAAAATGAAATACAGACCTGGTTTTACCTATGTGTTGCAGATATAAAATCCAGATTTATAGATTCTTTGGATGATCCTAGCAATAACATGGTGATTCTGTTCAGAGTTTTTACATTCTGCTCCACTTTATATCATGTGCCTCTATTTATGTTTTGAATACAGCAGTTCTCAATAAGCTTTGAAGTCAAGGTAGGGGAAAAAAATTGTTAAAAACAGTCATTTTACGGACTGCAGCAAATAGTTCAAAATTATTTTCTACAGTCTTATAGGATGAGACAGTGAGAGAAGGACAAATGGATTTGAAGTGTCAGCTGGGGAGAGAAGCAGAGAGGTCAAGAACTTTAACAGCTTTCTGGTAGGAATGTGGAAAAGGAAGGAGGGATGGGCTACTGCTTAAAAAGGCAGATAAAAAGAATAAAGCAAATGATTAAATGGAGGGTCCTGGATGAGCTGTCACAAGCATACTGTGAAGTTGTAAGAGACAGTGAAGCCTCTTCACCTCAGCAGAGGGAACAATGACAGAACATGGTTGAAATAGCATTTATATTCTTCCCTCGCAATCCCTCCCTTTTTATCTGCTTTCTAATCACTGTGAAGAATACTTGCATCCTAACTGTCACTCAGGCCCATAATCCCAATGTCACCGATGACTAAAGTATCATTAACCTTCTAGCAATGTCTTCAACAAGTCCGGCAGTTTCTTGTTGCATGATATTTGTAATGTACAGATTTTCCACCTATTCATCTCTTTTGGTGGTGCTCATTGCCTTAATATGCACAGTCAAAAGTCCTCTCCATTGATCCTACCAAATGCTTCCTTGACTGATGTGTGTCCCTCCAAACTGATGTGTTTACCTAACTCATCATTTTGGTCAGCTGTTGGAATTCTTTAGTGACTGTCTCTATTAAATGGAAGTTTAAATATTTTTCATCTCCAAAGCCCTGCACAGTCTTCTCTTTTGTTTAAATCTCAAAGGTAGACCTAAGGTTCCATTTCACACTGCACTTTATTTTTGAGAAAATTGCTTATCATACTTACCAGTATTGTCTTGTTGCTTCCTTGTATTCCCTGATCTGTCAGGATCTGTGTGTAATCCATCTATATTTTGTAAGAACTATTTGGTGGGACTGGGATTTTTGTACTATTTATATTTGTAGTACTATGTACCCTGAAATTTTAGGTTGTATGTTATAATATTCATACTGTAAAATATGGTATCATGTAATGTCATAATACAGTATTTAAGACAATGTGCAATACAAAAGCAAGAAAATAATAACAGGAAAGGAAAAGGCTGAAAAATTATCTGTCAGTGAACAGAACTATTCTGGAGATCAAAATTATAGGAATTTTGAGGGGAGAAGGAAGCAAGGTGTTTGTGTGGGCATCCTTGTTTGAGGTAGATAAACAAGACTTCCTTCAGTGATAACTCTCGTACAGAGCAGCCTTAAGCTGCTCTGATGTCATCTGTAAGATTTAGTTCTCTGCAACAGATGTTAAAAGCTGAAGTAACGAACTAGACAGTGAAAAAACATAACCCATTTGCAGAGAGACTGTTCTTAAGATGTGCCAGCTTTTCTGTAATGCTGTTTTAGTAATTTAATCTCTGTACCTGTGAAGGAAGACTGTTATGGTCTGGAGGATTACCTATATTCACTAATATTAAAGTGTTATGTAACAGCACTTTGATGAGACCAGGAATTCGTCACTTAGAACTCCAGACATATTAGTCCTAATTGCTCCAAATGTGCCTTAACATCAGGTGATGTTTTGAATCATGTTGGCCTAATATTTAAATGTTAGTCTTGAACAGTGTCTTGAACAATCTAATGGGTTCTGTAATAACAGCCAGTTTTCTAAGCTGCCATTTAATGTTTAAGGCAGGACAACTGATTTTTTTTTACTCCTTTCAGATACGTTTTGTTGCATAGTCATGTCAACTCATCTCCCTGGACAAGTTCAGAAACCGGGCCAAATGAGAAGCCAGGAGCATGTATATGGGATATGTGCATGCATATGGGACAGTCTGATCTCCTAAGTTTGTTGTTATTATTGTTGTGAACACAGAAAATTATTTTCTCTATTATAAACCAAAAACATCAAAACAATTTATGCATTAGACTTCTAGGTTGCTTTATGAGGTATTGGAATTCATATTCTGAAAACAGCAAAATGAAGATATCGAGATCATAGAGTTATAGAATCATAGAATGGCCTGGGTTGAAAAGGACCACAATGATCAATATGATCAATATGATGAGTGAGTGCAGGTATGAACACACAGAAGTCATTTCTTGGTATTTTTTCTTTCTGAAAGGGCATTATATGGGCAGTTGAAGTCCATGTTCATGGAACTGAATCCACACTATCTCTGATGGTTAGGCTGAGTTCACAAATCTCTGATAAATTTTTAAAATTTTACCATTAAGGAGAGCTGGAATGTGGTATATCTCTACAACACTCTACTATAGGGTCAGTAGTTTGCTTTGAGAGCTACTGGGGCTATCCTATGGCAAAAGGGTTCAAAATCAATGGGAAAAAAAAATAAAGTGAAATATCTCAGTACACTTGTTATTATCAGAATACGTACATCAAACCACTAAAACACATTATTTTCCCTGGAACTTCTTCTGCATCACAACTCTACACACATTTTCAAAACCTCAGATTTTTTTCTCTTTGAAGAAGAGCTAAACATATGTGAAGAGCAAAGTGAAACACTGTCTTCAGAATGGATTCAAATTCATATTTGGACTAATTTTAGTCTAGAAAATTCCTTTGAGAAGCTAACTAAAATTTAATATGTGAAGGTGTTTATAGCCTAGTATTGTGAAGAAATTCAGACATTACAGATGGTTTGAGTTAAGAAAAATGCATACAATAAAAATGTTACCTAAGCGATTAGCATAAGTAACTGAAAAAAATCTGATTATAAGAAAGTAAAGTAGTTTAACACATGACCACATTCATAAGTATGAAATATTATAATTCTATTGTCTATTCTTTCTGTGAAAAGTTATCTCCTTCAGGAATGTCTTAATGAATAATAAAACCGACTTGATTTTCCCACTGCAGTCAACTTTGCTGTCAGGCTATTAATGATTCATAATGACTGTATGCTTAATAGTTTTATGCCAGATAAAAGCCATCCAACAGAAGCGAGTAGCCAGTGTCACTCCTGCAACAGCTCTCTTGATATTTTCAGTAATACTGGCAAAAACAATCTCTAAAAATGCAGAACAGCTGAGTTACAATGGGAAAATGGTTTTAAATCACTCAATAACATCAGCGCTGAAGTCGTATAAAATTCTTTATTACATTACTTCTGTTGTAGAAGAAAACACAGAGGAGTAGATTGCATGCTGTTTGTAAAAAATGGCGTATTTTCCTACTCATATCATTGCATATTCTTGAACACTCTATTTTCATAATGCAGCCATTTGGATAACAGAACTAGCCAATGCCTAAATCAGAATACAATGTGTACTCTGAGAATAGCTGAGCAGAATAGCACTCAAATCAGTTCTGCACAAGATGATAAACACCCGGCCTGCTCTGAAGCTGTAGGAGTTTATCTACTGTATATGTAAATGTTTTTCTTTGCTTTGAGGAAAGCCTTTGCAAGAACAATGTCCTTTAACAAAGGTCTAAAAATGCATGTGAAAGCCAAACATAATAACATTGTTATTCTGCTACTTATTAACAGAACAACGGTTCTTACAACAATTAGATATGAATATTGCAAACTGAATTTAATATTAAGCTGTCTTTGAAATGCCACTTTGCAGCAGGTTTTCAGATGCTTAAAGCACAGCAGGAGGCTAACTCCATCTTCAAATATTAAATCAAAACCTTTTCCAAACCTGATAAATCTTTCTGAAAATTCTCCTATTTAAGAGAGAATTATTAAAATAGCCGGCAAGAAAACTAAACCTCTGGCCTATTCTTGGCTTACGGCATGCACCCACAATGATTAAAAACAATCATGAAAAGGATTAGCAACATTTTAGAGTAGTGTCTGAGAACATTCTTAACCAAACACAGGTTATAAACTGCTAATAAGTCCAGTGAATTGGAAACAGCACATACTCAAGCATGGTTTTTTCTCTCAGCTAGAAATTTCATGTCAAATACAAGTCACTTAGCAGTGTTGCATTCGCTGATCCCTACAGCCAGTCTCATGCCATTGAAAAGATCAAAGATCTCTAGGAAATGGTAAATGCAAGGGCACATCGCTTAAGAATGTCGTAGAAAAATCACAGAGACACATTCTGTGCTTGAATACCTGTTCCTAATAGCAGCAGGAACTGTATGCAGTATTGATATATTTGGCCCATGTTAGTGACAGAAACTACTTATTAAGCTATATAAAACAATACATCTCACAAATTTCTGTCCAATCCGCTTTTTAAAGTCCCAAGTGAAAAAGCTTCCCTTGGAAGATAGCCTAATAGAGACAATTGGCAGGAAATATACCTGGTTATTCTGCTTTAATTTATCCACTTTTCCACCAGTCTTAGTGCAGTTGTGCCAGGTTTGGGATCAGCCAACTCTTTTCTAGCTCTGGAAATTGCAGGACATTTTTCACGTGTTATGTTCTTCCTTTAAACATTGCTACCGAAGTCTTCAACATTTAGCTTATAATTTCCACCCCCTCCACGCAGCGTCAACAATCCCTTGTTATCTAATTACTTTGGTTATTTCCAAGCTCAGTTCTGATAGTGAGATAGCCAGGAAGGAATGCACTGCCTTAGATAGAATCACAGTGGAGTCCCAGTGAAAAGAACTGCTATCCTCATACTCTGTGATGAGATACTTTCTGCAAATCTGAGATGGCATTATTTCACTCCTTCACCCCACATAAAATTATTTTAGTTGCTGTCTTCCCTTCTGAATTAGAATTTCAAATTATTTTTGTTTTGCTACTTCACATCATGTAACTGATGTTCCTGTTTTCTTTCCTAATTTCTCTGGGATGCCTTTTGTTACTCTTCTGTCCTTGTCATTAGTTTCCTTAATGAATTTACTCTCTCTTCCAAATTATTAATGTAAAGTTTAGATAGAAGATAAAACCTGAAGCCCACCAATATTCCATCAACTACTTCCTCAAATCAGAATAAAACTGACATCAATCAATTGTCTCACATAATTTTCATGCAGCTTATAATTCGCATGATGATGTTCCTAGCTGAAAATATTTTCTGTGCTGTTTTTTGTGTACGAAACTAAAATTTGCATGCATTTCATCTGCTGTTCTCTTTTCTTTCCTTTGGACTGTTTCCATAACACTAAAATATTTCTCTGTAATTACTCTGAGTGTGTGACCTCAAGCAACCTAGTACTGTTGTTTCCAAAGGAGGATACAGGCAGGCACATGTCTCAGAGGAAGGGAGCAGATTCTGATAGCTGCTATATCCCAGGTGAGACTGGTACTGACTGAGGGGTTTTAGTTTTGTTCCAGAGAAGTTTTTGTACAGGGAGGAACAGCCTCAGCTGGACAACTGTGCTTTTAGTGGCCACATTCCAGCCAAGCCAGATGTGCTGTTGTCTGAGTGCTTTCCCTTGGCTGATCCACCTTTAAACTCACCTGCCTTACTGCAGGATGGAGCAAGGGAGATGCTTCAGCAGCCAGGAGTGATCTCATCTAGGGGAAGTGGAAATAAAAGCAGCACATTTTACAACTCTCATAGAATCATCATTGAATAATAGAATCACAAGGTTGAAAACAACCTATAAGATCATCTAGTCCAACCGTCTTCACATTACCACTGCTACCACAAGCACTAAACCAGATCTCGCAGCTCCTCATCCAGATGCTTCCTGAACACTGCCAGGAATGGTGACTCCACCACCTCCCTGGGCAGGCCATTCCAGTGCCTGACCACTCTCTGAGAGAAAAAGTTCTTCCTTAAGTCTAATGTAAACCTCCTCTGGTACAACTTGCGGCCACTTCCCTGGGTCCTGTTTGTTGCCTGGGAGAAGAGGCCAAACCCCTCTTCACCACAAGCTCCCTTCAGGAAGTTGTAGAGTGCGATGAGGTCTCCCCTGAGCCTCTTCTTCTCCAGACTAAACAATCCCAGCTCCCTCAGCTGCTCCTCACAGGACTTGTGCTACAGACCCCTCACCAGTTTCATTGCCCTTCTCTGGACACACTCCAGGGCCTCAGTGTCTTTCCTGTAGTGACGGGCCCAAAACTGAACACAGTACTCAAGGTACGGCCTCACCGGTGCTGAGTACAGGGGGATGATCACCTCCCTGCTCCTGCTGGCCACACTATTTCTAATGCAGGCCAGGATGCTGTTGGCCCTCTTGGCCACCTGGGCACATTGTTGGCTCATGTTCAGCCAAGCATCAACCAACACCCCCAGGTCCCCTTCCTCTTCACAGCCATCCAGTCACTCATCCCCAAGCTTATAATGTTGTAGCCAAAGTGCAGGACCCGGTACTTGGCCCTGTTGAACCTCATCCCATTCACCTCAGCCCAGTGATCCAGCTTATCCAGATCCCTCTGAAGGGCCTCCCTACCCTCAGGCAGATCGACACCACCTCCCAACTTGGTGTCATCTGTGAACTTACTGAGGGTACCCTCAATGCCCTCATCTAGGTCATCAATCAAGATTAAACAAGATGGGTCCCAGTACTGACCCCTGGGGGACACTACTTGAAACAGGTCACCAGCTGGACTTAGCTCCATTAACTACTACCTGTTGGGCACAGCCCTCTACGTATACCCAAAGGAGTGTATACCTGTCCAGGCCATGGGCAGCCAATTTCTGCAGGAGAATACTGTGAGATACTGTGATTCAGTGTGATACTCTGTTCAAACTGAATAAATATCAGTACAAAATTCAGGTTGTTTTCACATGATACAGATCTCATGAGAAGGGGCCCAAGAGCATTCAGGATCCTGGGAAAGGACTGTTATGCCCAGGATTAGAACTTTCAGTAGGTGCTCCTATGCATACATAAATAAACTTGCAGTGCATGCACACTAATAGTATTTGGAATTTCTAAGCAACAGTAAACTACATCCCCTCCTGGTATCAGTACTAACAGGTATATTTCTCTGTATGCATATTTAATCCCATCTAGTAACAATATTGCATGTTCATGGATAGGCACAGGAGGCTGCTAGGACATTAGTGTCTTCCTTTCATATATTAATGTATGTACTTTGTCTGTAGCATATCATTTCTTAATGTGCTTTTATAAACCCTGTGTATTGCCTTTGAAATTCCCTAACTGGGATGAACATAATGTGTGCATTTAGTTTCAGCTTTCTTTTTATGTTCTTACAAGTGTCATGGACAGTCTCATAAGAGCTAGGCCAGCAGTTTTAAGGTCTTTTGTCTCTTGTGTTGAGATCATTGCCATTATATCTTTCTACGTATTTATTGGTTGCTAATAGCTTTATGCAAAAACTGTTGCTGTAGCAGTCTTCCTGAAACTATGGGAACTATTACTGTGTTTTGCCATGTGATGTTATTGTCTAGTATCTCCTCTTTTCACCTCCCCACTTGAAGGGACACATATAAGAATTATTCCAGACTGTTCCAGCCGTGCTCACCAGTTCAGAATTTATAAATGCAATTAAATTGCATGTTTCTTACAGAAAATATGAATACATCAGTTCATTGATGGTTTACTTCTTTCAGCTTAATTCCATCTTCTACCGTACTTTCTTGTGTAAGAGCCTTACACTGGATCCAGCAAGAACACAAAAGACCTGATTTTAGAACCACCCCCACTTTTTTCTTTCAACCAAACCAAACCATAGCAAACAAAACATATTCTTAGAAAACTTTAACTCATAACAATTCCTTTCACATTCACTTAAACTGAATCCTAAATACCATAAGAAAGTTTATTACACATCCATAATTTTAATTGTCTACCTTGTATAGTCATCAGTACTAACCTCTCCCTTCTCTATTGTGGTACAAACTGTTACATGGCTGTGACCTTCCATGTGAACTAGAGCATTCATTAATTCACTCATGCAATTCTTTTTCTAACTTCCAGCCTACATTGCAGTTCTCCTATAAGCAAGGTACTTGGCAATCAAAGGCATATATTAAATCCCAAAGAAATCACAAATAACATATTAAGTGAACCAAAGTATGAAATAGAAATTAACATAAGCGATGTTACTCTTTCTTTTTTTAGGGAGAAATTGCAGTTCATGTGTTTTGAATCATTTGTGGTTGTGATATGATGTAGACTTAGATAAATAATGTTTTTAGGCAGTACCCCAGTTCCTAGGCAGTTTATTGTTTGATAGCTTTTACGTTGCAGCCACAGTGGATTTGAAGTAGACACTGGTGGTGGACTTATTGGAGTGGGAGATGTGAGTTCCAGCATCTAAGGTATATCTAATGACACTGAACCTTTACATCCTGAACACCTGTTTTAATGCTCAGGGTATTATATATTCATGGATAACACAACAAAATAGCATTTTAATTATCCATAGTTATTTTTTAGGGGGTCTTTAGCCTTTTAGCCTACATGCCTAGATGAATCTTGGAATTGTTTCATAGTGAATACAAAAGAAACTGCACACATCCAAAATACAATTCATTGCATATGCCATGCATGAAAGACAAAATGTATCTTCTTCTAGAGATGCTCTCCCCAGAAACTAACTTCTAAAACTGGAGAAAATAAGCAACACAGTACAAACAAGAACTAAGATGTCTGAGTGGGGAAGCTATTCTTTTGCTCAGGATTTAGTTCACAAACATGCATTTTTCAATACTATGAAAAAGACCCTTAAAATATGAAAATGACAAAATCTCATGTATCTTTCCTTATTGCCTATTGTGTACCTTGGGAATCTTCCTACACAATGTTTTTCTTGTAGTACTCTCATATCACTATCTTCAAAAAGCAAACCTCTGTGTTTGCCTAGGTGCGGACACTGAAGCTTCGGGAGTCGTAGAACCCAAAATAAAGAGGTATAGTGCAGCTGGAGATCCAAATGAACAAATGAAAAGGTTGAACAAGCAGCCATTAGAGAAGTAAGCCTGCTGCAGAGCTTGTGAATATTTCAACAGTACCAAAACACGTAAGTGAATCTTCTGTTTTAATCCAGGTCAGTTGCCAGCAATCATGAGCCACATTAAGTGAGAATTCTGCACTATTTACTGAACGTGTTACATGAGGACAGCCCTCACCTGTAATGACCGTAAGCATTATTGTTTTACCATCTATAGGTAGAGAAGTGCAGGTGCTTAAGAAAAGAATTAGTGGTAATACAGACATCTGCTTGGTTGGGTCTCATGAAAGATCTCTGTAAGCCTGTTGGAACACACAGTCAAGCCTTGAGCAAACATTTCACTGATGCAGCCAAGTGACGTCTGGGGATTCAAAACAGTGAGGAAAGTACATTGGACTGAGAAATATCCTTACCTCAGCAGCATTTGTTTATAACTTAGGCATAATATATGATGCAGTTTCTGAGCTGTGTGATTTATCCAAACATCTAGAAGAAAGACATAACATCGCCAGAAGCTTATTCTGGGGTGTCAAAGCAGATTCAGGGTTTTGCATCAGTGGTTGACAATGCTGGCTCTTCTGCTGAGGAGGCTGTCTGTGCCTTTCTGAGAATGTTCTCAAAAATAAAAATAAAAATAATAAAAAAATCTCTGCACTGGAGAAATATCTTAAAAGCAATTACAGAGTCTTCTAGGAGTCTTGAAAATAACATATATTGCAAAACATGTTCATAAGAGCATTGAATATTAGAACTGCCTTACATAGTGTTTCTTGCAGAAAATCACGCAACATGATTACATACCTTTTGATAGAAGGTGTCAGCTCCTGTGTTATGGCCAAATTTTAACCTGGATAATTACCTTCTGCTTATCTAAATTCCCCTCACAATTTCAACTGAATAAGACTTGCTGTTTTACTTAACACCCTAGAATGCTGACAAATGCAGTGTTAGCATGCTTCTAACTACAGGTAGTTGCATTTGGCAATTACTTTCGAGAGAAATTCCTCTTTCAGAGAATATTGGTTAAATTACCTTTGTAAAGAAAGGTGATGTTGAATTTTTGCTAACATTTTTTTAGTAAGAAAACATTTTCCACAAAAGCTAAATCAACTTCTGGTACAGTCTCTCCAGGGCTATGACAGAACCCCTCTTGCTGGAGGTTTTCAAGACGAAATTGGACAGTGTTAGATAATGTCTTAGATAAAGTTAGGTAAGTGACTTTTCACTTGAAGTAGGGTGGAACTTTTTTACGTGGTCTGATAGTGATGGGACAAAGGGAAATTATATTGAACTAAAAGAGGAGATATTTAGATAAAATATCAGGAAGAACTCAGAGGGAGAGGCACTAGGACAAGTTGTCCCTTCCCTGGAGGTGGTCAGTGCCATGTTGGATAAGGCCCTAGGCAGCCTTATCTGGTGGGTGGAGATTGGAAGTAGATGATTTCTTCCAATTCTATTCTTCCATTCTATTATTCTATTATTCCAGTATTCTATAATGATATCATCCAGGCTCTCTTTCCCCATAAGAGATTGGACTTGATCTTCTTGTGACATCCCTTCCAATCTAGGCTGTTCTATGATTTGTGGTAGTGAATTGAGGTAATGATATATAAGCATAAACCCTTCAGATAAATGAAAATTTTCATTTCTTGATTTTATGAAAGAGAAAGGAGCTATAGAAAGCAACAGTTCTTTCTGAGGTCATACCCTATTCCCTGGTTTAGGTCTTTTTCCTTCAATCAGCCCAGATTTCAGATAGTTGACAACAAATTCCTGTATATACATGAATTTGTGCTTCATCCTCCTATCTTATACGATGGTTTTTCCACACCAGTTCTAAAAAGCCAGGGGTTATCAGATGAAAAAGATGTAGGAAAGAAAATGCTATCCATCATGTAAATAAAAATCCTTCTGAAAAAGGACAGATTTTAGAGTGCAGGAGACTCTGCTTTGGCACTTCAGTGCTCTACTTCAGTTTTAGCCACAGCTTTACATACATTTTGAAATAAGACACATGCTATTGAACCACATATCTTAGCCACATTAGTACAATCATCAGTTGATTCTAGTATTAAGAAAAAAGTTTATTTATAAGAAAAGATACAGCACCAAGAATGTTTTAGAGAGTATGATTTTGAACTCGTAAATTCTAATAAATTAAGAAGCAAACAGAAATGCATCAGAAGAAAACGAATTTCTCCTTTAAAACAGTCTTAGGTCTGGCCACCACAAAGTTTGGAAATTAAAGTCAAATTACGACTGCTGAAAGCTATCAATTATAAATCATCTGCTTTAATGCATTTAAAAACATAGGAAATCACCTCAGAACTATGGTCTTAACTTGCAAAAGGCCTTCTTCAAATTTCAAAATGCATGTTCTTTCATTCTCACATGTTCTAGGGACCAATGTTTTAGGACAGAGTTACATGAAATTCATTTTGACAAACTTCATTACCCATGTCAAATGAAGTAAAATCTCCAAAGATAAAGAATATTATAAACTTTAAATATAGTCTTCATTTGACTTTGATAAGTTACAATTAAAACTGCAGTGTTCTTCTCTAATCGTGTGTCAGAGTACAATTCCTTCAATTTCCTTGCAGAAAAGACAAATGCATGTGGTAGATTTGGGTTTCCTGGATCCATTTTCGTGGGATAACATAGCAATGCAATAAGTTACATGTGGAAAGAAACTTATCCATATGTAGCTTATTCTTGATGAGAATGTTCCTAATCTACACCTGGATCTACTCTTATTCTTGTTTGTCATTTTTGTTTTGTTTTGTTTTGTTTTTCCCCAGTAAAGAGTTTCTCACTTGTATTTTCTGCCTCACATTCTGAATTTTGAGAAAGAAGTGTCCTCCCTTAAATTCTTTTAACAATAATAAAAATAGCTCTCTACCTCTCGTGTTCCTAACTGATTAATGGTTCAGTTCCATCCCCTGACTTTTTCTTTACTCATCTGGCTATGTTTAAACAGACTAAGTTATATGATATCTCTACCAGGGCAAGTCAGGCTAATAATTTTATCTATGTTTAGTGTTTCAACTGTAACAAATTTCTTTGCCTTACTGGGAATCTTATAAATATGAATTAATTTAACATTTCTGAGATGCTGAGAAAAATTGTGATGAGTTCCAAAGAGAAAGTAACACAAAACAAAACAACAAAAACAAATCAACAATAACAAATAAACAAACAAACAAAAAAAAAAGCAGAGAGTATTGCTGATCAGGGCTTCTTATACCACTCCACTACCACTCCAGAACTGAAAGTTATACTGTACAAACAGTGAGGAATTATATGTACCATATTCTTTGCTGTCACTCACAGCTAAATTCTTAAGCTCCAATAAGTACTCTCATCTGCATACTATCTACAGGGTCAGAGTGATTTTGCACAATTCTTAATGACAGTTTCATAAACAATCCAGTCTACTTTCATATCTCAGAATGAATGGGTTGTGATCTAGTAGTTATGGGTTTCAGCAGCACATGAGTGAAACATTATTTGTTGTTTATAGTTACTTTATTGTTAAATGGAAAATTATACATTCTGTAACAGAATAAGTTGGTGGTATTCCAACTGAGCAGTGACTGACATATGCCAATTTACTTGTTAATATCTTCAACATATGATTATTAACATTTTCCTAACTGAATTAGAATTTTTCTCACAAAACAAGATTTAATAACATCTCCTCAGTGCTATGAACATGTCTTTACTACAAGATAGGATAAAAAAAAAGAAAAGAAAATCTACATTTATTCATTGTCATATATATAATTTAGCTTGGGTAAACTGGAAAATGCTTTCAAGAATCAGCTAACATGAAAAGCATACTTGATAAACATGAAACCTCTTTATGATTTATACTGTTGGGTTTTTGTTGTTGTTGTTGTTTGTTTTGTTTTGTTTTCCAGCAGTCTGCAATATGTTCTGACAGAGCAGACTATGTTCTGCTTTAAATATATGTTTTTTAATTAAAACAATCACAATCAAACGAACGGCAACACTCTATCAAATGAGATCCTCCAAAAAGACAGAAAGCTGCTGAAACACAACTGAAAATGCTTGGCAACTTAACTGTATATCCAAGTTTAAGCTATGGAAAGCAGGCATAATATGTACACAAATTTATTAAGCTTTCTAAACTTTCTAAGTGTCAGTCAGATACTCTCTGCATCAGATCCAGCAAAGAGGTAAAAACTTAACTTCCTACTTCTGTGAATCTAAGAAAAACAGAGTTAGAAGCCTCAATGTCTTTTGGTTAAGGAGCAATGCACTCAAGAGTTTTTTAGGCTGTGGAAACCATGAAGGTAAGGGAGAATGAAAGGACTTGGAAAAAGTGTATACACCTGCACATTTTTACTCTTGTGAACACTTCCCAGTTTGCAGAAGCTGAAATATTGGCATTTGATTCATATTTGGGAAGGGAACTAACACTTTTTGTTGAGGTCAGCTGTCTTCAAGAGAAATGCATACAGGTCCCTGGGCTACAGGTTAGTGCAACAATTTTGTTCAGGCACTGTCAAAGCCACTTGATTGGCTGTTCTATGTAACCTCACCTGCTTGCTTACACACAGCAGTGTGCGGCCAACCTATCACCATGCAAAGTATTAACAAGGTCACAGTAGTGTAACACACTCCTATAACTCAAAGATTACAAAAGACATTAAAATTCTGATGTCCCATTCATAAGGAAAAGATTGTAATGAGAACAGAGAATGGCACAACATTAATTCATTTTGTGACAAAGAATATAATGAGAATGGGAAATAGTACAAACATAACTCATTCTTGTTACAGCTTTAAGATTGTAATGTCATGGTTCATATCACATACTTAGGAAGAAAGGTATGGCAGAAGAGTTGCAATGTTAAACATAGTTAATCTGAATTCCGTACACATTATTATATATGCAATATTAATACACACACAAAATATATATTTAGAAATGATTTGCTAAATTGTTATCATTTCACCATAAATATTTGTGAACACTTTTTTATTACTGCTTATATGGAAGGCTGTATTATGTCTACTTATTAACAAAGCTCAAAATCTTTTAACTCATATATATCTTTAGAAATCAATTGCAATTAAAAATAAAAATACTCAGGAATAGATCTCAGATCTATTAATAATCTGACAGCACAGTTATGTTTAGACCATACAATGTTCCCTTTATTACATAACATGAAATGAAATAAAACATCATATAAGAAATAGTATATTTTCCTCCTGAAATTATTGAATAATTGTTGTTATCATAGAATTATAGAATTGCTCAGGTTGGAAAAGACCTTGAAGATCATCAAGTCCAACTGCAACCTAACCATATTGCCCAAACCTTATCATATTGCCCATTATTATTATTATTGCTCCTCTAGTAGGCATTTAGTGATGTGCAATGTCCTATCTAGCACAGTAGACTTTATATAAGCATTTAATCAATAAGAGATTAAAATATGTGACCATCTATCTGAGAGCTTGACAAAACTCACAGTGACTTGTTTCATTCATTAGGTGATAGGGAAGATTAATATATCAATGCATTTTGTTTTGATTTTTAAAGTAAAACATTAACTTTGAGATCATTTCTGTTAACTGAAAACTGAAATCTTCTCAAAGACATTCACAATATATTAAGATTCAGAGCCAGTGAGTCATTTCAGTATAGCAGTAATATCACTAGACTTTATCTATCTACTTGGAGAGAAATTAGAGAGATTTATCACAATAAAAGTAAGATTTCTTTTTTTTTTTTCTTATCTTTAAAAGGGAAGTTATAAAATTTTAAAAATCTGTGAAATTGTACCACATGAATTAGATTATTCATTTGTCCAGAAAACCACTCTTTCTCAAAAATCATAATTCTGTTTTCACTGAATTGACCAAAGGGTAAAGGAAATTGCCTTTATATGGTTACTACTCTTTCTTATCTGGGTGAATATATTTGATTCTATATTTATATATGTAAGTACTTTCCAAAAATTGGTAAATATGTTTTTATAGGGCTAGTTATATTTTAGTGTCCATATTACAAGCAAGAACATTGCCAAAATGAGATGGGTGTAGAGACAGGGAGCAGAGGAAAAAATGTGATTGTTTGAGGGATGTTATGATAGTTCTGTATGCATAATACATGCATCCCAGGAGGCAATTGTGCATCTGTTACATATATTTATGTATTTCTACTTGTATTTTTGGAGATATTTAAGATTTATGGTGATGGATTCTTTCCCCTTAAAGACAATAAAAAGAAAATATGCAACAAGGGTATGATTTTGTTAGTGAGTGAAGTGAACGGTGTGTGAAAGTAAGCTCTGTGAAGGTTAAGAAATTTCTATTTTAACACTTAGTTCCCTTTCTGCAGTGGCTTTGAAAATACTTTCAAAACAAGACTCTAATATATTTGATCTATGTGCAGCTAAAGTATGTTTCTGTTCATTATAATGACTGAAGGAGTGTAGGAAAACAATTGCTAGATATTAAAGACTAACACAGAAATGATGAAGACATTTTGTGAGCAAAAAGAAAAATCCTGAGGTCTCAGGAATTGAAGAAAGTGATGATAGATGAATACAACACACAAGGGTAAAGAGACAAAAAAGATAAAATGGCTTAAGAAGATAGACAATTTTATACATCTACCTTAAAGAAACAATATGCTGTCTGGTACTGTAATGACATCTCCTGACCACTGCATTTTCTATGAAGAGACAGATGAGTCTTCTACTAGTTCTCATTATACAGCATGTATTTCTCAGTCTCCGTTACACAGGAAATTTGAAAAACCACCTTCTTCAGAAAATTCTTAGATTTATTTGGAGGGTAAAGGGTAATATTTCTGCTGTTTAAATTTAACTCTTAGGAATGGTGACTTCTGTATAGCTTTCTTTGAGCTGAAAAAGACCACTTGCGGAAAAAAAAAAATAGCCTGTTGGAGACAGACTGTTACACCAAATGAACTGCTCATCTTATCTGGGATGTCAAATGCTATATATGAATTTAAAAGCCAACAAAATTTAAAGATGGATATGGAGCAAACCCTAAAAGTGAAAATATAAATTTGATGTACATGTTCTTCTTGTCTTCATTATTTCCAAGTAATTTTCATTTACCTGAAGAAAAGAATTAATTGAAATTCTTAATGTAAGTTGATACTCCAAAAATGTAAGTGAAAATACTATTTCTACTATGGGATAAAAACATATTCATATATAGTATCATTGACAAATCTCTAACTACTCAAATTTACCATAGTTGAAAAGAAGTCAAGCAGTTAACAAATTCTACTCAATTGACAAAATGCAGTTCATAAAAGAGATCCATATTCTAAAATAGGTGAACTCTTATCAATAATGTTATACTGCACTGAAAATTACATTCACAAATAATGTATAATGGCACATTTACCAGTTTAAATTTTCAGTACAGATCTACCCATAATTTCCTAGCTACTGCCAGAAATGACATACTAATATTATGCATTTAACAAATAATATATAATAAATAATAACTTTGCTATCAAGAAAAGACAACACAAATACCTTACTTTATACCTCAAAACCTGACAATATATGCTGTGATAACCTGCCTTAATCAACTATAACCCTTAAAAGAAAATGTTTTAAACAAAAAAAAAATCAAAATATCAACAAGAGATAATAGAAAGGCTTGTTAGCCACAGACAAATATATACTCTGAGCTGAACTAATCATTTTACTCATGATTTTTGTGAGCTGCAGTCCTAACTATTGGTACAGGTCTAGTCCAGTATTATTTTATGCTTAATGAAGTAATATGTGTCAACATTTATTTTACAGAAACAGGTTAATTCACAAATATTTCAGGAGAGAACTTGAGGGAGAGAGAGAAGCACATCTCTACTTATGCTTACCAATTGAACTTCTGACCACCTAAGAAAATTCTCTCTACTGGAATAATTAGGCACCACAAAAGCACTAGGAAATCAAGTATTCTTACATTAAGCATCTTCATATAATTTCCTTTGGCGTTATAATGAGGTTATTAAGTTAACAAAACCTTGTAATTTGGTAACTGTTTTGAACAATTGTACAGGTTTTATATATATATATATATATATATAGCTTTGGAAGTGCTGCAGAAAAACAGTATTTTCTGAAGATTCTACATTTTGTGAGGGGTCAGAGGGAAGTTGATTTTGCTGACTTTGAAACTTTGATTTTTCCAACATTTTTTTAAAATAGCTCCATTCATCAGTAGAAAGTAAATCAATGGGTTGCAGTTGAAGATAGCTATTGAGGATGTTTAAGCCATACGCTTAATTGGCATGTTAAAAGTCAAAGAGTCAGAGTCAACTCCAGTACATAAAAATGTATAAGCACATAAACCATAGCACTCTACTCTGAGGCTCAAGAGGCATCATGCCATCCACTTCATCAACAACTGCACCTCTGTTATCATCAACAGTCAGTTATGATGGCTCTTCGTGAAAGAAGACATCTATTCATTAGAAAAAGAATTAACACCACAACTAATTAGTAAACACTGCAACATTCATGAAGCAGAAATAAATGACTGCGCATCAACATTAAAAGGCTATTTAAAGTAAAAACTGAACACCAGTGGAGAGTACTAGCAAGGAGAGAGACAGAGAGGAGAAGGAATGAATGAACAAAGGAACAAAGGATAGGAAGTAAATTTTCCAGATGTTCATTTCATTTTTTTTCCCAAGGAAATAAAATCTTGATCAACAAATGCTGTTTTTGAGTTAGGAGGGCCATACATCACTTCCAAAAATTCTACTGTTCATGTGTGTATCCTCAAGTGTTTTGAACATAGAGGGGGTGAAGTATCCCCCACCCTCAGTAAAATCTTGATCAACAAATGCTGTTTTTGAGTTAAGAGGGCCTCTGGATTACTCTCTCTGTAAAGAATTTCCCCCTGATGTCCAACCTAAATCTTCCCTCCCTCAACTTAAAACCATTTCAAGGAGTTGATTCCCCTCCTGTTTGTAGGCTCCCTTTAGGTATTGAAAGGCTGCAATGAGGTCACCCTGCAGCCGCCTTTTCTCCGGGCTGAACAAGCCCAGCTCCCTCGGCCTGTCTTCATAGGGGAGGGGCTCCAGTTCCCTGATCATCTTTGTGGGCCTCCTCTGGATCCTCTCCAACAACTCCCTGTCTTTCTTGTGCTGGGGGCTCCAGACCTGGACACAGTACTCCAGATGGGGCCTCACAAGAGCAGAGTAGAGGGGAACAATCAGCTCCCTGTCTCTGCTGGCCACCCCTCTTTTGATGGAGCCTAGGATGCCATTTGCCTTCCAAGCCACAAGGGCACATTTCTGGCTCATGTTAAGCTTTTCATCTATCAAGACCCCAGGTCCTTCTCCACAACTGCTGCTCTCAAGGACCTCTCCTTCCAGTCTGTATGGACACCTGGGATTCCTCTGGCCCAAGTGCAAAACTCTGCACTTTGCCATGTTGAACCTCATCAGGTTCACCAGGGCCCATCATTCCAGCCTGTCAAGGTCCCTCTGAATGGCATCCCTTCCTTCCACTGTGTCAACTACACCACTCAGCTTGGTGTCATCAGCAAACTTGCTGAGGGTGCACTTGATTCCATCATCAATGTCATTGATAAAGATGTTAAAGAGCACCGATCCCAAGACAGACCCCTGGGGGACACCACTCATTACTGGCTTCCACCTGGACATAGAGCCATTGATGACCACCCTCTGTCTGCGGCCTTTCAACCAGTTTCTTATCCATTGAGTGGTCCACCCAGCAAGTTCACATTCCTCCAATTTGGAGATAAGGATGTGGTGGGGGACCATGTCAAAGGCCTTGCTCAAGTCCAGGTAAATGATATCGGTCGCCTTTCCCTTGCCAACCAGTGCCATCACTCCATCCATATTGGTTAGGCATGGCCTTCCTCTGGTGAAGCTGTGCTGGCTGTCTCGGATTTCATGCTCATTCCTCATGTGATCAAGTATGTCATCCAGGATGATCTATCTGTTCCGTGATCTTCCCAGGCACAGAGGTGAGACTCATTGGCCTGTAGTTCCTGGGGTCCTCCTTGCTTCTTTTCTTGTAAATGGGAGTGATGTGACCCTTCCTCCAGTCATCTGGGACCTCACCTGACAGCCACTTATCAAATATGATGGAGAGCGGCTCAGCAACCACCTCAGCCAGCTCCTTCAGAACCCTGGGATGCATGCCATCCAGCCCCATAGACTTGTACACATTCAGTCTCATGAGGCGGTCTCAGACTTGCTCTGCCTTTACAGTGGGGGGGATTTACCACACTGGTCTCCACCTAGAGGTTTAGGGATGCAGGGCTCTGGGACATGAGAAATACTAGAATCCTGTCCTCCAGTGAAGACCAAGGCAAAGAACTCATTCTGTACCTCAGCCTTCTCTATGTCCATTGAAGCCAGTTCTCCTTTTACATTTACCAAAGGAGGTACACTCACTTTGACCTGTCTCTTCTGGCCCATGTACTTACAGAAAGTCTTCCTATTGTTTTTCACGTACCTCGCCAAGTTCAGTTCTGCCTGCATTTCCATGCTAAGTAAGGTACTGCATAGATTCTTTTTTCTCTGGGAGCCTCAGGTAAACTGGACAGGTTTTTAGAGGCGTGCTACTACAACAGCAAAGGAAATTGTTGCTGTTTGGCATTTGTAACTCATATGACCTGATGCTTTACATCTGATTGGCAAACATTGTCAAGAGTTTGCAAAGACTACAAAGACAGCATTGAAAATTGTTAGCACTACTGTAGTTAGGAAAATACAAAGTGCTGCAATAATCTCTGAGCAGTGACTGAATGAATAGTAGCTCTGGCTAATATAATCCCCAGAATCAGATGTCTTCTTAAAATCCATTACGATAGTATTCCCCTTAGAATAGTAGTTAGTTTCATCAATTCATAGCTTTATGACCTAGCCAATTAATATGAGTGATATCCTGACTTCCGCTCATAAAAACAATCTTTCTCTAATGCTAGTATAATTTGGAGATATAATACTCAAAGAACTAACTTTCTGAACACCAAGGATGATATTCCATAAGAGCTTATGTAGTATTACACTAAGCCTGGATCTCAGAGGTGATGAATTTCTTTTTGAAGATGTGTTTGAATAGCACCCACCAAAAATAGATAGAACACTTAAAATACATAGGGAAATCAGCATTCTGTAAAATACTCTGTACCCAATTTCTTCAAACAAATATAATGATACTGAGATCTCCAGTTTCGCTACATATTGCTGTAATTTTGATCATCACCTTGGTATAGATTACTTTGGGAGAGGGTACTTCAAGGATCCAAGAGGATACCGGTGGGCTTTTGGTATAGCTGTCTTGGAGATGTAGGCCATTAAACAGCTGTCTACCTTGGTAGGTCTCTCAAAGAACCCTTCTGTTTTGAGGTTGCTAGGAGTAGACAAACAGTGCAAAGGGGCAATATCGCACTGATCAGGACTCCTCAATTCCCATTCATCAGATTCATCAACTGGAGAACTAAAGATTAATCAGCAAGACTTGCTCACACTTCAGTAGTCCCATATGGCCAGTGCAAAATCCAACAGAGAGTGAAGATTAACAGTGGACTATTGAGGTCTGAATGAAGTCACACCACTGCTAACCACTACTGTACCAGACATGCTAGAACTCTAGTATGATCTGGAGTCCAAGACAGCGAAGTGGTATGCCACAACTGACATCACTAATGCATTTTTCTCAATTCCTCTGGCAGCAGAGTGTAGTTCACAGTTTGATTTTACTTGAAGGGGTGTCTAGTGCACATGAAATCAACTGCTCCAGGGGTGGAAATACAACACTACCATTTGCCTTGAAACAAGAGGAAGTAAGGTCAAGGGACCTAAGCAGGAGATTCAGTTATAAAGAATAAAATGGCAAGATGGACATTCTAAGATCCCCATGGATGTGATCAATAAAATAACTGATATGACTCTGTCATGGTTTTACGTTTAAAGTGTTAATGCTCGGAACAGCTAAGAAAGCACCCTCCAGCATCCACTGCCAGGCAGTAAGAGACTGCCCCACCCAGAAGGGTCAGATCCCATGACTTCTGTGATGTACAGGGATAGGTACATGGAATTGGAGCATTAACACTTTAATTCCAGTACACTACATGATGTTTTGATGTGGAATACTGAAAACCAAAAAACATAAAACCATGGCAGACTCCAACAACTAATAAAAAGGAAACACAAGCATTTTTAGGTGTGGTGGGTTTCTGGAGAATACATATTGTGGATTACAATCTGATTGCAAATCCTCTCAATTCTCTCAGTCAAGTAACTTAGAAGAAGAACATTTTTACATGGGGTCCTGAGCAACAAAAAAGCCTTTGAACAAATTAAACAGAAGAAAGATCATGCAAAAGCTCTTGGACCAGTACAGACTGGACAAGATGTAAAAAATGTGCTCTGCACTGCAGCCAGGGTGACTGGTCCCACTTGGAGCCTCTGGCAGAAAGCCGCTGGAGAAACTCAAGGTCAACCCTTAGGGTTTTGGAATCAAGAATAGAGAGGATCCAAGGCTTGCTATATTTCAACTGAAAAAGAGACATTGGCAGCGTATGAAGGGGTCCAGGCAGCTTTGGTAGTGGTTGGTACCGAAGCGCAACTCTTTTTGGCACCCAGACTGCCTCTTCTGGGCTGGATGTTCAAATGGAGAGTCTCCACCCGAGTAAGTGGGTTGCGATGATCACATAGTCGGTCCAAATAAGGAATCCCATCTGTCTAGGAATCTTAGGAGTGATTATGAACTGTCCTGAAGGTAAAGATTTCGGAATATCACCAGAAGAGGAGGTGACATGTACAGATGAAACTTCACTATATCATAAAATGTCCAAAAATGAAAAGTGTCCAATTTGCTGATGGGTCCTGTAGTATAGTGGAAAATCATTAGAGGTGGAAGGCTGCCATACCAAGTCCCATGGGATGAGCTGCAGAAGTTACTGAAGGAAAAGTTGAATCAAGTCGATTTGTAGACGTGAAAGTCACCCAGCTGGCTAAAAAGCAAACAGTGCTCTATCTCTACACTGACTCCTGGATGGTGGCAAATGCCCTATGGGGGTGTTTATAGCAACGAAAGCAGAACAACTGGCAGCACAAAAGCAAAACAATCTGGGCCGCTGAATTTTGAGTGAGCAGTTTGAACAGGGAGGGCAAGGAGGAAGAGTATCTCTGTTCACTCAGGAGACTAACTCACCTATTGGCTGCCTCCCAGGCAAACCCAGCCATGGTCTCCACTAGGCAGAGAGATCTCACAAGAAAGAATGTGGCAACTCGGACAGAGTGCCTGCCTGAAAATGTGGTGGTTCATGTCTCTGGCTGCAGAGAGTGCCTGAGCCTGTGACTGCTGGTGAAAGGTGTCAGGGATTCTACCTGTGTCAGGTGTGAGCAGGTGGAGGTGATCTGCTCAGTGTGATGAAGCTCATGGAGGAGGTGGAGAGATTAAGGAGTACTAGAGAGCATGAGCAGAAGATAGATTGGTGGAGTAACAATCTATTGAACTTGAAAAAAAGACACTGGGGGGATGCACCAAATGGTGATGGACATCCTCCTTTGCCATCGTTGAGCAGAGAGACCCAATTTAAGGAAAGAGTGGAAGCAGGTCCCAGATCAGCATCACAGGCAGACCCCATTCAAACCTACCTTGGCTCCCCAGGTTCCCCTATGTAATAGGTTTGAGGTTCTGAAACTTGAGGGAGAGATAAGTGAGGATGTGGTGGGAGGCCCATGCTTGAGGTTGCCCAGGGTGAGGCAATCTAGTCCATGCCTCAAGACCACCTCCACCAAGAAGGATAGAAGGGTGATTGTCATAGGCGACTCCTTGCTGAGTGGAATGGAGGGCCCTGTATGTCGCCCTGAGCCTACCCGCAGGGAAGCGTGCTGCCTCCCTGGGGCTCAGGTCAGGGATTTCTAGGAAACTTCCTGGTCTGATTTGCTCTCTGATTATTATCCTTTATTTACAGTTCAGGCCAGCAGTGATGAAGTTGCTGAGAAAAGCCTGAGGATTATCAAAAAGGACTTCAGGAGACTGGAGTGGGTAGCTGTATTTCCCTCTATCCCTTCAGTGGTAGGGAAGGATACCGAGAGGAACAGGAAAACATATCTCATAAATGTATGGCTCAGACTCTGGTGTAAATGCAAGGGTTTTTTTTGTTTTTTTTTTGTTTTTTTTACCATGGGGCGGTTTACTTGGCACCTGACCTGATGGCTGTGGATGGGTCTCACCCATCTCAAAGGGAAACAGATCCTAGCCTAGAAGCTGGCAGGGCTCATTGAGAGGGCTTTAAACTAGATATGAAGTGGGAAGGGGATAAAACCAGGCCTGCTAGAGATGAGCCTAGGGGAATGATGATGGGACTGGGGGTGAGATGAATTGCATCTACACCAATACACACAGGATGGGATATAAATAGGAGGAGCTGGAAGTCACTGTATAGCAGGCAGACTATGCCTTTAGATGTCATTGCAGAAATGTGGTGGGATCTCTCCCATGACTGGAATACTTCAATGGATGGCTATAAGCTCTTCAGAAAGCACAGGCAAGGAAGGGGGAGTGATGGTGTGGCTGTCTGTGAGAGAGCTTTGACATCATTCAGCTTGAGGCTGGGAATGATAAGATTGAATCTCTATGGGTAAGGATCATGGGGAGGCACAACAAAATGGATATCCTGGTGGGGTCTGTTATAGGTTGCCTAACCAGGATGAAGTGATGGATGAGGTGGCAGAAGTTGCCATCACCAGCCCTTGTTCTTATGGGGGACTTCAACTTCCCTGATATATGCTGGAAATACAATGCAGCACAGAAAAAAAACAGTCTAGCAAGTTTCTAGAATGTATTGAAGATAAACTCCTGAAATAGCTGATAAGAGAGCCTGCCAGTGGAGTTACCCTGCTAGACATGCTGTTCATAGAGAATGACTGGTGGGAGATGTGAAGGTCAGGAGCCATCCTGGACAGAGTGACCTCAAAACAATACAGTTCTCAGTCCTTGGTGAAGTCAGGAGGGGGGCCAGCAAAACTGCTACTTTGGAATTCCAGAGGGTGGACTTTGAACTGTTCAGGATGCTAGTAAGAACAGTCCCTTGGGATTCAGTCATGAAGGGTAAAGAAGGCTGGTCGCTCTTCAAAAAGCAAGTCTTAAAGGCTCAGGAGCAGGCTACCCCACTGTTTTGCAAGACGGGCAGGAGAGGAAGAAGACAAATATGGATAAACAGGGAGTTTTTCCTGAGACTTCAGGATAAAAAGGAAGTCGTTTTCATAATACTTTTTATTTATTTTAATTTTGTTGTAGTTTTTCTGAGAGAACTCACATTGATATAAAGATAAAAGCTATTAGAGTTAGAATATCAGATACTGGTGTCAATTGTGCACTCAGACTTAAGATAAGATTTCCAGTAAGAAAAGTTGGGATTTTCTCTTCATGGAAGATCCAGAGTTTGTAGCATTGCTGAATTTCTCTGAAGAGGAAATGGAGAGGCTGCTGAAGTGACTTCTTCCACCAAACTAAGAGTCAGACTAGGAAGTGCTTTACATCCTGCGTGTAGGGTTCTAACACTTGTGACAATTTAATCTTGGACAATATGACCACAAAGCTTTCTGAAACTCAACTAGCATCTGCACTGTTCTGACCAGTGTCATGACCAGAGAAGCAATTTTTTCACTACTGTTTCTCAACAAATGTGTCTGGAAAGAAAACTATGATTTGCTTACAATTTTGACATGGTTTACAGTTCATCTTCTGACTATACGTGGGCTAATAATTTTGGATGATGGAGATTGACTTCATGTGGAGCCTCAGCTGGCTGCCAAGATCTCAGGGCCAGTAGGGACTGGCGCCAACAATCACTCTCCCTCTCACGCTCCCTAATACTTTTCAGCCTCTCCACCTCCTCCTTCAAGTCAACTGGGCTCAGTTAATCATTCAGCTGGTTGCATCTTACACAAGTGCTGTCTCCAACACCCTGCACTGCAAGGGCCAGGCTTTGGCACTCACTGCAGCCATAGACCTGCACACTGGCATCTCGTTGTGGGACATCTGTCTGGGTCTCCACATTTTTGCTGGCAGTAGCCTTCCACCGGGGTGCAGCCACGGCAAACCAGCATTCACCAGCACTATTAGGGTAGCCTTAATGGGGTGTGACTGATCTGCTCTGCCCTGTACTGGCAGCGCTGGCTCTGCCCATGTCACGTTTCCAGCCCGTTAACAGCGCCCCAACACTTAAACTCGCTGAACAGTGAGAAAACAAGCCTCCTCACTGTGTAACCATGTGCGTGGGTGGCTTATGGTTTCTCCACATTTGAACAGTCCATGTAATACAAACACACTGACTCCTCTCCATGCCTGCTGTGCAGCAATGCCTGGTGGCTCTCCCTGAGACTTTTAGTGAGGGCGTGGGTGCGGTCACTGTTGCCCTGGCAACACCCATCTCATGTCAGCTGCTCACTCCAGGGCTGCTGGGCAGCTCTGTTATCTCAGGGTTTCCCTTGTAAAGGAACAGACAGAAACCATCATGTACCTCGTGGTCAGTTGCTGTGGTTTTGGTTGGGAGGGCTCCGAAGCAGCAAACCTCAGTGATCAAGGGGATCGCTGGATCGATAGGCCAAGGTTAACTGTATGAGTTTCAGCAGGGCCAAGTGTTGGATCCTGCATTTTGGTCACAACAACCCCAGGCAACCCTACGGGCTTGGGGAGGAGTGGCTGGAAAGCTGCCTGATGGAAAGGAACTTGGGTGTTCTGATGGACAGTCGGCTGAATATGAGTTAGCAGTGTTCCCAAGTGGCCAAGAAGGCCATGGCATCCTGGCTTGTATCAGGAATGGTGTGGTGAGCAGGACTAGGCTCCTGCTCCTAGAGCATCCTGCCCTTGTATTTGACATTGGTGAGGCCTCACCTCGAGTACTGCATTCAGTTTTCGGCAGCTCAGTACAGAAAGGACATTGAGCTGCTGGAGCAGGTCCAAAGAGGGGCAAGAGCGCTGGTGAGCTTGGAGAATATGACCTATGAGGAGAGACTGAAGGAACTGGGGCTGTTTAACATGGGGAAAAGGAGGCTGTGGGGAGAAATTATTGCTCTCTTCCAATATCTGAAAGGTGCTTACAGCAAGAGCGGGGTTGGTCTTTTCTCACTGGTGACAGGTGACAGGATGAGGGGAAATGGCCTCAAGTTGCGCCAGGGTAAGTTTAGATTGGATATCAGGAAACACTTCTTTACAGAAAGGGTTGTTAAGCACTGGAATAGGCTTCCCAGGGAGGTGGTTGAGTCACCATCCCTGGATGTCCTTAAAAACCATTTGGATGTGGTGTTCAGGGACATGATTTAGTGGAGGGTTGTTAGAGTTAGGATCGTATGGTTAGGTTGTGATTGGACTTGATGATCTTTATGGTCTTTTCCAACCTGAGCAATTCTATGACTTCAGTTAAAATTCACAACTAAGGAACAGATTTGGTTTTGGCAAATATTTTTTGGGGAAAAAGGAAGGAAGGAAGGAAGGAAGGAAGGAAGGAAGGAAGGAAGGAAG
>JAPSGF010000055.1:807409-852454 GCA_035772895.1 Perdix hodgsoniae
GAAGGAAGGAAGGAAGGAAGGAAGGAAGGAAGGAAGGAAGGAAGGAACTCACACCAAATTAAAGTAAATGAGTGTGGAAAATAATTTCAATCGCTTTGCTGTCTTTTAACATCTTTCCAGTCAGTTCTCCCATTTTTCTACCTTGTATTGAACTTTATCACTCTGCATTTCTCTGAAAGTAATGCCTCCTATTATTTCCATGGAAATAATAACAGCTACAAAAGCCACAAGGTCACTATTTATCAGAGCAAATTCTCAGCTACAAACCACTCTTTTTTAACATAGTTACCAGCATTAGCTATAAACTATTGTCAGTTATGAGCAAGAACCTGCATGCCAAGCTTGTAAGAATCTGGATGTGGCTTGCTTTATACAGTACTGTACCACTGTTGAATTGCACCACTACTGAAACATCTCAGTGTTTTCATATTCACTGTTTGATCTCCATAAGTGTTCAGCAAGCACTGATGAATGTCAGTGGTCCCACTTTTTCTGCATGGAGGATTCAATGACACACATTTCCTTCAAACGTTTTCGTGTCAGATGGCATTTCATCGAACTGCCACTCTGCTGCCATCTCCTGCATGGCAATAGAATGTAACCAAATGTTGTTGGGAAGGTTCAGCCTTTACTGCCATACCACCAACATCTGCATCTGATGTTGCAGGCCAACATAATAAACTAGGAACAGACTTTGTATTTCATATTACATACGCCACAACCTTGATGTAAAAGTACTAATTCTCAGGAACATTTGATGAATTTAAAAACTTGAATATTAGACAGAAGTTTTCTACAAGTTTCAACTTTTATAACTATGTATGGAATAGATTTACCTGAGTGTATGTAGCATGAATAGACAAATGAATGACAAGTCTGTCCGAAAATATTTTCAGGCACTATAGATCAAGAATTTGGAAAGAAAACCTATTACAAATGAGGGTATGCAAATATGAGCTTCATCATAAACAAAACAAACATCACATATAGTCTAAAGAAAAGAGGTATGGAGCTATCAGCAAATGAGCTCCTTTAAACCTCTCTTTCCTATCTGTACCTTTCTGTATTAAGTTTCATCCTTCCCCTCTTTCAGAGAGAAGCGCACCCAGAGGAGCTAGCCAAACATCTTTGTAATTCTGCCAGGCAGAATTACAGGGATCTGAAATATGTTTCTGATAGAATAAATAGCAGAAAGCAAAATACAAAATCTTTACAGAGGTTCTTATTAGTTTGCTTTGTGTTTTAATTTATTAAAATGGAAATCTGTGTGCGGGTAAGGCTATCAAGGACCTCATGGTTCTTGCACTTGATCACATCATTTTGCAGTTTCTCACACAACTATGTTACTTAAGTGCAGGAACAAATACATTTTGTCTTATTCTTTCATTTTCCAAGACATATCTGTGACTAATAGAATAGAATGCAGTTCTTCTACCCAAAATCTGTGAATATACAGACTCCTCTGAGTTTGTTTTTTTTTTTAAATATGGGTAGATGGAGTGTTTAGAAAGCATATCTACCAAGATTTACACATTGAAAACATATTAAATATGTATTATAAAATAAGCACTTTGACCCTATTTATTTCTCTATACGTTCACAGGAATATGTGTTTTCCTACCTGCCTCTGCTCTGAAAATTTCATTTTCAGACATGTCTGATCTAGTCCACGTGGGAATCACCAGACATCACAGAAGCTTCCTCACCTCTTGGGAATCTGATTGCCTCTTTTTCTTATGCTGGTTCACTTTGTCCTCCAAGTAAGAATTCAAATGTCAATCATTTTTTGTTCAATTTCATGGGGTAAAATCACAAAAATGGCAACCAATCAAATTGCAAATTACTTGATGAATCTTCTTTGAAGAGTTGCCAATAATGCTAATCATCAAATGGTTGAGTCCAGCTCTGTAGAAGTGCATTTGTGAAGAACAGCAATCTCTGTGACTTTGACAAAGGAACTGCTGACTTGCCTCACTGTTTGTCTTTTGATGTGAAAGAGCAAATCTATTTATAGAGCTTTTGCTTGCAGATGTAGGATATGATTAGTATGCAGAAAGACCTTTCTACAGTGTCATTTGTTTATTTAGCTGCCTCTGCACTCAGCCCTGATTGTGTATACTTAATTAATGTATACAAAGCCAAAAGAAGTAAAATCCTGGAACCGTGATCATAGAATAGTGTACTGCAGGTCATTCGTCACCATGAAAATGCTATTTATATTTTATTGGGTACAAGGGAGAGAAATGCATACATTTAAAAAACTGTTTCAAAAAAGCCTTTATGTTTGCCAAAAGCAGTCAGTTACAGTTACACCAAAAAAAAAGTCAATGAAAACTGTTCGATTTAGGTAGGAGGTTCTTTTTTTTTTTCCAGTGTTTAAATTTTTATTCCAAGCAGTCGTCAAGTCTTTATAAAAAGTATCTCCGATGCCTTCCTGAGGTCAAAGTACTCTGTAAAACATCCTGAGAGACCTGAATCATCCTGTTCTTCAAGGCCTTCTCATTCTGTTGTTTGGAAATTTTAGCTGAGAAAGAGTTTAAAGGGGAAGGCAGAGGCACTAGAGACCTTCATGTCAATAATGAATGATCAATAGAAGTCACACACTAGAAAATTGACATTCAGTCAGCAATTCTGTGTTATTCATGCACATTTTACATTGTCTATTCAGGTTTGTTGTGGGGAAAGTACACACACATAGAAAGTCAGAAAAAAAAGTGGAAATAGAATATAAAATAATGGAATCCAGAGTGACATCTAGTGACATATAGCGATAGAAGCATGAACATTTAATTGCTTAAAAATACTGATTTTACTAGTCAAATTAATTACAGCTTTCCAGAAAAGTTACTTTTAATGGTGTTGCATAAGTTTCTACCAAATTGCTTTCTATATGCTTACAAGACTGTGTTCAAATTATCATTAAAATGTTTGCCTCTGCCAGTTATAAGCATCAACTCAAATGGCAAATGATTTTTCCAACAAAAGCACTTCGTAAAGTTAATGTCACTAATGTTACAATGCTTGTTGGCACAGATTTACCTTATCAGTAACTTCCAAACCTTATCTGGAAGATCTCACATTCTTTTACCCTTCATCCATGAACACTGACTCAAAATCATGATCTACATTTTTAAATCTTTATATCATTTCTCAAGATGGCTGATCACTGTCTTCAAAGGAAATTGCACTTAGCCTTCTGCTCTAAACTTTCCCATTGTGTTAACTAGGAGATTCTAATCCCTGGACGTGATGGAAAAAAGCAAATTATTACAAAGCTGAAATCCAGAACATTCTGTCTTTAGTTCAGTCTCTACCAAATACTCAGACAATAATTCCCTTTAATTCTATGGAACAAATTAGTAAAGGCAATTCACATTATTATTAAAAGAATGAAAGTGATCTGCAAGGAATGTTGAATAATACAGCACTGACAGGAATTGTGTGCAAACCCCTACGTACACCTTTTAAACAATGTTAAAAATGCTTGGAAAAATCATTTGAAATTCACTTTATTGATATTATGCTTCATTTAATAGTAAATAATAGAAAACATTGCATGTGATTAAAGCCCTTTTTTGGGTTTTAGGGTGAATTAATGTAGAACTAATCTTAAACAAATGGACTAAGTTAAATCCTTTCTTTTTCAACTTGGGTAAACAAATATTTATCCTTTTTTCCTTTTAACTGGAATTACTGTAATACAGAGAAGAATCAGGAGAAAAGATATCATGTATTAAAAAAAAGAACAAGGGCAAGATAGCTGAACAAAATAAAGCTGTATTTTTTGTTATGTGATTATCTGATTATCTTCTTCATAGTTAATGAATTAAGACAAATTATCTTACAAGTATATTGCAATTATCACACAATGTAGGAATCTTAGATTTTAAAACTGATGCATGGTACTAAGACCACATATTTTCTCTGTTCTGTTATGACTTTCTACTATATTCTGTCCCTACCTACTGAGATTTTTAGAATTTAACTTTCTTCTGGAGATAAATACAGTTTTCCTTAGAAGTTTCTCACAGTTATTCTTACGCACTTGCAAATCTCGAAGGCACAAATGCACTATTCGTTTGTGTAAATGTTCAACTGCACAAATAAAAATTCTCAGACATTACTTTCAAATAAGATAATGCTAAGTAATAGCTCTAATTTACAGAGTAACATTCTGTTATTATCCTTTTGTAAGACTAAACTTCAATGTTTTTTCCCAGTAAGCTCAGAAAAAAATGGTTCACTCACAGTTAAGATGGTGAGAATATGGTTCCATCAAGAAACAAGAAAAAAATGATGAACTTTTCAGAATCCAATGTATTAATTTACCAAACAATCTTAAAAAGCATGTTTTTAACTCAAAAACAAGAACATTGCAATTTTATCCACACAAACTAATGCAATTGCAGATCTGTTCAAGAAGCTTACCTATGACCTTCCTAACACATAAAATCTTTCCCTTCCAAACTGAGCTGGGAAAGATGTCATTCTGATGGAAACACAACCACAGAAGTTGCTTCTTTTCATTTGAAAGTCCTGAATATCTGTTGAAGTACTGTGTTACATATTTGACTTCACTTTCTCCCCTTTTTTTCCTTATAATTTTTTCAGCCTTCTCTATTGTGTTCAGAATTTCCTCTCCCATCCTCTTCATTCTTTTCTCATTCCCATTCTCTCCAACTGCATTATGTCACTTAGACCATGTTCTGGCAATTTTGTCCTACCTCCCTTGTCTATTCCAATTACTCTGATTAGTGCACATACAAAACAAGGTATATAGGTTGCTCTGAAAGTAATACCTCCTATTTATTTTCATGGAAATTACAATGTTTACAAAGAGTACAATAACATCATTCAATACAACAAATTCTCAGCTACAAAACACTCTTTTTCAACACAGTTACAGCCATTAGCTCTGAACTACTGTCAGCAATGAACAACAACCTGCATGCCAAGCTTGTAAAAATCTGAATGGCCATTTGGAATGTAGTTTGTCTTCCACACTGCTGTCACCACTGCTGAAACGCACCACTGCTGAAATTCCTCACTGCGCTCACATCCACTGTTTGGTCCCTGTGAGCATTGAACAACTGTTGATGAATGTCACTGGGTGCCATTCTCACCTACAAAACATTATTTTTCAATGTAGTCTCTGCCATTTGCTATGCCTTTTCTCCAGCAGTGAACAAGACCATGCCATGGTCATAGATATCTATGCCAGTGGGAGCAACCCATTGTTTCACAGCTGCTACGATGGCATTTTTGCTAAGAAAATGTTGCCATGCAGCTCTTCTTTCATCAGCCTGAGTAGATTGAAGTCAGAAGGCAACAAATCTGGACAATATGGTGGGTGCAGCAGGACAGTTCAGCCAAGACTGGCAATGTGCTCCACAGTCTTCAAAGTGATACAGAGCCTGGATTTATCTGTTGCAGGAGAAGAGTTGTCTTCTTTACTGATTGGACTCCGGAAGTTGGAGACTTCAGCTTAGTCAGCATTGCAATGTAGTGATCAGAATTAATGACTTCCAGATTCACGGAAATTGATATCACCCCTTCACTATGCCAAAAGACAACACACAAGACTTCCATCTACTGAGGGCTGTGTCTTGAACTTTTTTTTCAATGGGGGATTGACATGTCACCACTCCATAGACTGCTGTTTTGACCCCAGCTCATAGTGATGACACCACATCTCAACACTGGTAATGATGTGATCCAGGAAACTGTCACCTTCAGCATCATATTGGTTCAGTAGGTCCTGACAGACTTGTATATTGTGTTCTTTCTATTCATGTGTGAGCATTTATGGGATCTATTTCGCACAAACTTTGCAATATTCCAGTATTGTCATCATCATTTCAAAAATGCTGAAACCAGTATTCCTCCTTCCTCATTTTTTTTTTCTCCTTATGCTTTTGAATGTGGGGTAAAAACATCTGATGCTCCTAGAAATTGTGAGATGTTTGTTTCTCAGCTTGAGTATTTCCTGTATCACTCATTCTTAAACTCATTCTAACCACCAGAGTGGAAACTAGTTTTGGTGAAAGGTACTCCAACTGCTTTGTCAAATGGAGCTACAAGGAATCCAAATAGCAATATCAAAGAAGCAGAATAATTTTGTTCATATAGAACAGTGTTTAAAGCAATCTTATAGGATTGCTAATCAGCAAGATTGGAGTTGACCTTTTGTTGGTTTGATTTTTTCTACTTCCCACATTTATTGTTTCACAGTGACTTTTAGGATTCTCAGGAACGCAATTTTTCCACATCCATTATGTAGGAGAGCAGTTTTGTAAGCATCCTGTAACAAAGCTAATGTGTATGCACACTACATATTCTTGAAAATAATAGCATCCCACAAAACACAACAGAAACTAGTTTGGTTAAAACTGTTGTCAGAGAAAGAAGTTGTGATTCCCTTTTCCTTTGTACAACCAGTTAGTAAAACTTTTCCAGAAAGTTTTATAATATTGTGATGAATCGAGACATCAAAATTCTCAAGACTAGAGAAAGATTATCAAAGCTAATAGGAGTGAGGAAAATGAAGGGATCAGAAATACTAATGATAACAAAATGAGAACTAAGAAGCCAGTCCAGGAAAATCTGGAGACTCTCATGCCAGTAATTAGTCTGGTCTGTGATTTAAATAGGTGAAATGATTTCATCAGTTTGTTGTGCAAACAAGTTGAGAACGCTCCTCTTCTGGATTGAGTTTTATAAAGAACCCCAAGGCTATTAGGCACCCAAGTCCTATTAATAATCCCAGTATTGCTCTACACCTTTTCAACATCTGAAAAATAATAAAGGCACATTGAGCTGGTATTTCCTGTTTAATGTTCATTATACATTGAGGAGGTATTGAGAAATAGTTTTTCTCCTGCAGTTATGAAAGAATTATAAAGGTCTTTCCTGAGTGAATGAAATAAGTGCAGATTTTGTGAGTCTCTGCCAAAATCTATTTAATTAGGTCATCATTCTTGGGAAAATAATGCACCAGCAGCTTCAGAGAAAGCGCAAGGCATAACATATTTGAATTAATTCTATTTAATTAAAGGAGCAACTTCTGAGGGTCTCAGATTTCAGGGGACAATTCAGTTGTTGCTGTAATTGCTGCTGCATATATCTTAGAGCTCAGATTTCTTGTTGCACTTGTTATTCTACTTTGTGTTAGAAATGCAAGGGATGCTCTGAAAGTAATGTCGTCTATTTATGTTAGCTCACAACATCAGAGGAAGATATTGGTTGTATGGCAATAGAGGCTGAACCTTCCTACCTATATTCTGTTAGTTTCTTGTCATGTGACAGATGGCAGCAAAGGGGCAAAATGGTGTCTAACATGGAAGTGTGTATGAAGCAAAGGTGTGTCACTGAATTACTCCATGTAGAAAAAATGGCACACATTCATTGACATTCACTGACACTTGCGGAGTGCTGATGGAGACCAAACAGTGGATGTGAGCACAGTGAGGTGATGGGTGGTGCACTTCAGCAGTGGCAACAGCAACATGAACAGCAAGCCATGTTCATGACAGCCATGCAGATTTCTAAGAGCATGGTGTGCAGGCTCTTATTCATCACTGAGAATAATGCACGACTAGTGGTGGTGACTATGTTAAAAAAATCTGGTGTTATGTAGCTGAGAATTTGCTTTATCAAATAATGTTATTGTGTTCTTTGTTGTAGTTTCCATGGAATTAAATAAGAGGCATTACTTGCAGAATAACCTACATAATTTCTGCTCGCTGCAAAAACAGTGTGTATGTTTGTAAGGCTGGACTTCCGTTTCTACTGATCTATGAGCACTCTCACTGTCTTGCTTTGATAGCTTTGGGAATCGTAATAACAGCTGTACTGAAGGAAACAAATGTGGCAGCACTTACTCTGGGGTAACACATATAAAATAAAAATTCCCTTGTTAGAGTAACTTTTGAAAATGATCAGTTTAGATGTTTTTTCACATAGCAGGATGGAAGTTTCAGAGTTTTGAATAAATGACCAAAGAAAGTAAAAAGAAATTGTATTAGGAGTAAAAATTACATTGCTTATTATTTAACTTCTCACAGATCTTCACATCAGGGTCACACGAACATCAGTCTGCATGCAAGTATTTTGGTGGTTCATTTACTCCCATTGGCTATTGCAGCTTGGCACCTATCTTTTCTCCATCACAGATTTGACTCAGCATTCTCACTCTTGACCAGAAAGAAAGCAGTAACTACTCTATGTATCCAATTCACATTTTTTAAAAAACAAGACCACACAAAGAACAAACAGTGATGGTTAACAATAGAATAAAATATCTGAATATATTTCAAGAAAGGAAAAACAAGCTTTTCACAACAGATAGAACATTTCTGCCAGCCAGATAAGTGTCTCCTTGGAATTACCTAACTTTTGACATCTTGCAGAGAGCATGAATGTAAAAAGGAGTTATTTACCTTATCATATGTCAACAGGGATAATAGCTTATAAAGCAATATATGTTGTTCTTGCTAATGGTCTATTTCTATATGATAGTTTTATTGCTCAAACAACAAAATTACAAGCACTAAATAGTACTGTATTTAAGAGCAAGAGAAGTCATAAGGCTTCTAAAACAATAATTCTTTTATGTGGAAATGATAACAGATTAGGTTACTCTTACAGGACAATTTTGAGAGAACAGAATTCCCTGTGTCGGGTTTTTCTTTTTCTTTTGAAGATACGAATTTAAATACAAACAAGCCAAAAACAAGGAAAGTAATTTCAAAACAGGCTGCTAGACAAACTAAGGTCTTCCTTTCCAATAAAAGTCACTCCAAACTTGGGATTTTAAGAGCAGTCTTACTGACCTATATCCAAAAATACTGCAAGTACTCCCATGATATTGTAGGCCCCAAATTAGAGAAAAAAATGACTGCTTTAGAAAAAGTATTGAGTAGTGTAATGGTGCCCTCAATCCTTAGCTTTTATCATTCATTTCTTCTTCTAAATGTATACAATTGCATTTTAAGATGTTCCTTAGGAGAAGTTTGGTGTAATTGTTATGATCCTGTTAATAATGCCATGAGAAACAAAACAACAAAACTAAATAAAATATCCCTCCTTAAAGTGTAAGTCAAAGGCTATCCACATGGAAGACTGAAAAATAATCAGATTTTGCATTCCATCCTTTCAACAATACAACTGCTCTTTCAAATATGCTTTGTTGTTTTCTTTTAATTCACGAAAATTAATCTTATAGATGTAGACGCCAGATTTGCATTAATTAAAACTCCACTGTAGAAGCCAGGCTTAATTGCAATCAAATTTGCTTAATTATGCATGGCAAGAGATTCCCAAATGAGAAAGGTTTTAGTAAGGATTTTTGTTTTTTATACTGACAAAATAAATTGAAATTGTCATTTTTTGTGTTTTATGTAACACTTGTAAATAATTTGTGGAGCACCTTAAGTCTTCTATGTAAAGCAATGTTATTGCTTAAGTAATTATAACAATCTGCATTTTTCATTGTTAATTGTGGGTGTCAGCCTCATTAATTTTAATTTACAGCCTGTAATGAAATTAAGAAAATTTTGTGCTGATCTGCTGAAACTTGTCTTACAGAAAGTTACTTAATAAAACTGAAGTTCAGAAAAGTAAAGAATTCATTCTTGTACTGTCAAGACAAGTAAAAAATGTTCATTTTTCTCACAAGTTTCACTTCTAATTTTAAATCAATATCTAATAAAGCAATTTGTGTCAAAAAGTTTGAGCAAGTTCAGTTTGCAATTTTTTTACTTCAAAGAGCAATTACATAGAAAGTAGACATAATATGTAGTTTTATTGCCAACAGATATGTCACTACACTCAAAAAATTTATTATAACCCTATTCTATCACTCATGCGTTTTTATTCTATCTGTACATTACTTGATCAGCCAAATAACTTAACACACTATGTTCTGAACACCTAAATAGACAAAAATTAATAACATAAAATCACAGGGTAGCACATAAGCACAACGCAAACACAGTTGAGTAAATGGAAGTAAGTAGCTTCTGTATTTCCGCTACAAGAAAACAAAACAAAACAAAAAAACAAACAAGCAACAAAGCTTGAGATTCATGATAAACTTCTTCTCCTGGACTGGGAGAAGGATGTGCTGTGCTGCAATTCTGATCTTCCCAGCTTATGTGAACATAAGGATGACAGCTACTGTGACCCTCCTTTGCTAAACTCTGCCTGTAAGCATCAAACAAACAGAGCTGAAAATCAAGCCAAAGCTTGTATTTGGGTTCATGCTTTTTTTAAAAGAGTAAAAAAGTTACTTTTAGATCCATTTATTACTGCTTGGTGATGACATTTATTGCTAGCCTGGGATTCTTAACTTAGGTGTTCATCACTCTGTTCATGAGAGAGGATTAAGTTTGTACCTAAGAGGGTAAACTTTAAACTTTCAACTATATAGGAAAAGATAAACTTTCTTATCATTTTTTCATAATGGTAACTCAAATCTTTCAAATGCTGTTGTGTCCCTTTCAGGGAAAGCTCCAGATTCAAGACAAATAGTGTTCCAAGTGTGTTAGTTTCCTGTGATCAAGAATTACTTTACAAGGAAAGTTCAGCTCTCCTGTTTAAACAAATACACTTCTTTTTTCATAGGAACAGCAGAACAAAAGCATAAAGAACCTTCAAGATTCATTTTAAATTGTTAAAATAACAATTATTTCTTGTGAAGAAAAAAAAATCAACTAATGCATTCAAGATTACAATGTAGTACTAATAAAGATTAACCCTTTGAATAATCTGATATTCTTTGATCTCAGTGAGGTGTTTTTGAATATCTGCATTATTAAAAAATGTTAGAAGTTAACATTTTAACAATGTTAACAGGACTCAAGTTGTGCCAGGGTATGTTTAGATTGGATATCAGGGAACACTTCTTTACAGAAAAGGTTGTGAAGCACTGGAGTAGGCTCGCCAGGGAGGTGGTTGAGTCACCATCCCTGGATGTGTTTAAAAACCATTTGTATGTGGTGGTCAGGGACATGATTTAGTGGAGGATTGTTAGGGTGGTATGGTTAAGTTGCGGTTAGACTTGATGATCTTTGAGGTCTTTTCCAATTTGAGCAATTCTATGATTCTATGATTTTAAAAATATGAAATTATATTCGAAATTTTAAAAGGGCTTCACACAAAATACAATATCTACAGCACTGTGATATTCAGGATAGCTGAAAAGCACTGAGATCTCAAAGAGAAAGAAAATTCCAGTGTGATAAAAGTTTCCAGTCAACTCTCTCTTAAGCTTTAACAAAATAATAAGTATCCATGAACAACAAATTCTGTAAACCTAAGGCCATGTATGTTTTACTTCTGTAATATTTTATTTTTTTTTTATGATAAGAAGGAAGTAAATTCCTAACATACAGCAGTGTCTACAGGCTGATGTTTAAAAGTTCAAATAATAGAAGAATGATTTTTTCATTCTGTTGTCTCACACCTAAAATTCAGTCATGTATTACTTACCTTCTTCCCAAAGGCACTCACTTCAATATCAAGATTCCTCACAGGACGAATTCATTTCTCTTTCCTCATTGCCAAAATGTTTTTGTTTGTTTGTTTTGTTTTTGTTTTATTTTGTTTTTGTTTCTATACAATTTTGAAACTTCTATGAAATTTAACTTAGTAAGAATCTCTGCTTGCATTTTCTATGACTTCCTTATTTACATTTGCCTTATAATATATTCATGCTTTTTCTTTTCAAAATTCATCCTTTCAAACTAACTTTCCCTTCCTCTGTTCTGCTGAGTTCGCATCATTGTCCCAGTCATGCAAGAAAACAGAAAGATATGGCTTAATTAGACTTCAGCTTTATTAATTTAATGTATCTGGGGAGTATCCAGCAGCAATTTCTACAATCCAGGTCATAAATTTTTCATTAATTATTTTCTCTTATAGGAGGACTGTCATCAGCATCCAGTTGTTCTGGTAACAGGCCTTGGCAGATGAACCACCACTGACTTTAAATGACAGTAAGGAAATTTTCTCTTAATGATAGGCATAGAGAGCCCTGCTTCCAGTTATCACCTCCTTTTGAGGATGTTTTCAATTTTGTTCTTCTCCAGCAATCGCTTACCATGCAAACAGATCCTATGTGGTAGATCAAGTACCTGAGATACATTTTAACGTATAAGAGAGACATACGATGGGACGATTTTAGTTATATGCCCTACACAGATTTACAAGATTGGATAGCTGATCTGACAGAGGTTTCTATCCACAGAGGTTTCCTCCACATGGATGGCAGATCTCCAAAGTCTGTGAAGGAATGTGAAGGTGATGTTTAAAAGAGTTAGACATCATTTCCCAAGGTAGCGTACTGAAAGAACAAAACAAAACAAAAAACAGAAGAGGATTCTGGATCCAGTTATGACATTGCAGATTCACCTCAGAACCTCCCTTTTGCTCATCCTTATACTCTTCGGGCTCCTTCCTGTTTTCATGTTTAATGGAAAATATCCACTGTGGATTTACTTATCATTCTATTTAATTGGCATTAAGAAGTATTCACTGTTATGATCCTTTCAATACTCACATTATGCTTTGGATAAAAATTGTACATGATATAAGTACATGATATAAAATATAATGCAAAAAATCCCGAAGGGACAGAAATGACAGAAATGGAAAAGTTGTGGGTAGTGGTTGTTGATTTCTAAGCATGCAAAGACACTTCTCAAATACATAAAAATATTTAAAGCATGCATTTAGTTCACATATATTACATATTATATAATATTGGATAAATCTGTTATATGAGGGATGCTCCAAAAGTAATGCTTCCTATTTGTTCAGGTGGCCTACAAAGTCAGAGGTGAACACTGTTGGTATGGCAGTAGAGGATGAATCTTCCCATCAATATTATATTACATGTCATTGTCATGTGACAAATGGCAGCAGAGGGGCAATCTGATGAAATGATGTCTGACATGGAAGTGTATATGAAGCAGAAGCGTGTCACTGAATTCCTCCGTGCAGAAAAAAATGGCACACACTGACATTCATTGACACTCGCAGGGTGCTGATGAAGACCAAGTTGCTGATGGGAGATAGTGAGTCAATGGGTGATGCATTTCAGCAGTGCCAACAGAAATGTGAAAGACAAGCCACATTCAGTATGGCCATGCAGATTTTTACAAGCGTGTATACAGCTTTCCATTCATCAGTGGCCAAAATGCATAACTACTGCAGTGACTATGTTGAAAAATACTGCTATTCAGAATTTGCTCTGCAAATTGTGTTCTTGTGCTCTTTGTTGCTGGTGTAGATTCCACGGAAATAAACAGGAGGCATTACTTTCAGAGCAACCAATATGTAATGTATATAAAATAAAATATATACGTATATATAAAATCATTGGCACCTGACTCAAAAGATTTGTGATATGAACAATTGAAAATTGGCATGGCAGGGGAAGAAAAAACCAGGAAGATGTGAAAGGAACATCTGAGCTTGTATTCTGCTCTTTGGCACTGTTTTCTTGTATGTAGTTTTCTACTCAAACTGAAAATAGAAATGGAAAGCATAATCTAGTAAAGTAATGAGTCTTGGAACATACTGCATGATACAGAATATTCCTGACCTACCACAACATTGCAAGTGAGAGAGAAAAATACTGAAGCATATTTTATTATTCAACAATCCGAAGGCTATATATTCTTTACTAATTCAAAGAGATTTTATTTTATTTAATTTTTCACATTGACATATAGTAAAACAGTTGCAAATGTTCTTTGCAGTATGCTGAAAATCTGTAGCAGAGGCTTCACAGGATTTGCAAGAGGTTTTAAATGATGTCTGAATCCTACTTCCAACTTTATGTTTGAACTGTTAGTGGTTTTAATGGAGGAAGGTCTTTTCAGTATGCAATAAAACTAAGAATGTAATTAATCTCACATGTTATAAAAAGTATAGAATTAAAAGCAAGCAGTAATAATCCAGGCTTTTAATATCCAGCACCTAAGCAAGTTTCCTACTTAAATGAATAGTAACTGTACTTGTGTACCTCAAAGGTCTACTGAATTGTGACATTGCTTTCTGGTATATAAGGAGAATGTCAATAGGAAGAAAAATGCCATTAGGAAGTGATTTCCACTCTACATTCAATATGCAAGATATTTTTGTAATGTTTCTTATGACTTTTTAGTCTGTTGTCTGGTAATAAACTTTAGTTCTGCTAAGAGTGACTAAAGGAACTGGGCCTGTTCAGTCTGGGGAAGAGGAGGCTGAGGGGAGGCCTTATTGCTCACTTCAAATACCTGAAAGGTGCTTACAGCAAGAGAGGGGTTGGTCTCTTCTCACTGGTGAGAGGTGACAGGATGAGGGGAAATGGCCTCAAGTTGTGCCAGGGTACATTTAGGTTGGATATCAGGAAACACGTCTTTACTGAAAGGGTTGTTAAGCACTGGAATAGGCCCTCTAAGAAGTTGGTTGAGTCACCATCCCTGGATGTGTTTAAAAACTGTTTGGATGCAGTGGTCAGGGATACGATATAGCAGAGTTGCTAGAGTTAGGATAGTATGGCTAGATCATGGTTGGGCTCAATAACCTTTGAGGTCTTTTCCAACCTGAGCAATTCTGTGATTCTATGAGAAGGAGTAAGAGCACAGTACAAAATGCTAGGCTTTCTCCAAACAAAACAGAGAACTGTTACACTATGCTAACACAAGGCTCAGCTTCATATTTTTTCTCTTCTATTGTTTTATACTTCATCACTATCTTTTCATTGTATTCCCCTGTTCCTCTCCATTTCCTGAGCACCAGGACATGTTCAGCTTCTCATTTCTGACACAGCCAAATTCCATTTTGCTATCCTGGCTAAAGCAAGTCATGTCAGTTCTGCATTTAGACTCTTGTAAAACACATAATCTTTAGTCCTTAAGCATACAGATGCTTACCTAGTAATAGTAGTGTTTTATGAGGCGCACTTCCATAGTGCATATAACAAATCACAAATTTGAAACCCTGGGTCTATAGTTCTTACATTTTGACAGTTACCAGCATGGGAAGAGAAACATTCTTAATAGTGACATCTTCATATACCCTGTATAAACCACCTTAGCAGAGTACAAATTTGTCCTGGATATATAAGGAAGAATATCAGCAACTTTCTTTTCACTTGGGCTAGCATTTAAACATATTTTCTGTCATTTTTCTTTCTGTCTTCAAAACTGTTGGACATTAATGACTGTGGAAAGTGAGGGAGCAGCAGAAAACCTAAAATGAAAGAAAGAAAGAAAGAAAGAAAGAAAGAAAGAAAGAAAGAAAGAAAGGGGGAAAGAACAAATAGAATGAAAAAAAAAAGTCTTCTTTGGAAAGGAGGACGGGCATTTTTCTTTAATTCTTTAATTATCAGTGGGTACACTGATAAAGAGTCCTATTTCAAAACTGTGATTTAATGACAAGTTGATGTGTAATACTTTGCCTGAAGACCCAGACAACATAGTTAAGAGAGAGACAAGTAAATTGTAGGTAAGAAATAAAAATAAATGTTTCCACATCTCTGACATAACTGTAAAAGTTAAAAGGCTACTGATAAATTGGAGACAAATGACTATTGTTCTGGCAGAATACGAAATCTTAACTCATTTTCAGATAACAATATTGCCAACTCTTGCAATTTTATTATTAGTCTCATGATATTTGATGCTTTTCTTAAAGACCCAATACCTAGGTTTATGCTAATTAAGAGGCTATTAACTTTCATAAAAATATCATGTTTCCAGTGTTCTCAGTACTGATAACTAAGCAGAAAAAAATTAGAACATTTCCTAAAACTGTAAATGGTAGAAGTCAAACAAGTTATTAAAAAAAAAAAAAAAAATAATAAAAAGCAAGAATTCAGGAAGTTTTACTCATGATTTCTGCATATTTGGCAATGCTATATCAAATATAATTAAGTTATAGATTTATTAGATAATAAAATTTGCAAACCTGATAAGAAGATTCTGTTCTAAAAAAGCAGAACATGATGAAAATCAGCCAAAAATGAAATTGAGAAGGATTTCAATTAGCATAGGAAATTTTTACTTTATGTTGCCTTTAACAAATGGTTCTTCATAGCTTTCCAACAACAACAACAGAAGACTAATTTTAAAAACTTGTTTTCAGAAACTCTCTTGCTCTATTGGCAGCAAACCCAACGTACAATTATAATTTTCATCTCTTAGGGAACCATGCCTTGCATGTTGTTGAATTCCTGTCCATCACCATTTTAAAATCCTCAGACTTTGGGGATTTGACACTGTTGAAGTGGCATAAGGCCACACTCCTAAAAAGACAAATTGAATAAGCATTCTTTCTATTAATCCAGTTTTATTAAGTTGTAGTCAACCAGTCACGAAATGCAATCATTTATTCTGATCCCAAATGCCTTTTGATAGGGACAGTCACTAAAATAATATGTCATACAAACCAACCCTACTTTTTGCTACAGTCTTTTCTTACGTGGGTATAGTCATGTGAATTGCTCAAACATCATGCAAGTTATGAAATCAGTTCACATTGTTTTGACAAAGGGATGGGAGCTCTGGAAACAAACTATATTATATATTTAAGTCCACTGAAATAAAGAGTATGATCTCAAAAGAATTTGCAGCTTTATTGGGGTTTACAAGAAATCAAACCAATTATCTACATTGTTTGGTACTTCTTAAGCTTCAAAACAAATAAATAAACAAGCACACATACATACAGGCACACGTAGACAAAAACAACAACAAAAAAAACCAATCAAAGAAATACCATAAAAACACTGCAATTCATCAACTTCTTCCGGTCAAATGAGTACCTTTTTCTGTTGTTACTTCTGCAGCAACATTTTGAGTCATTCAAAATCTGTAATTTATACTCACCACAGTTAACTAAAATACCATCTACGTTTCCAGAGCATGTACAAATCATTTTAATTATCATGGCAATATTTAGCTGCCTGCACTCTCTGGGCACATCTATTTTCGCTGCATTGACACCATAGTTGGTCCTTACCATATGACTTTTTGGACATGGCCACAGAAACGCTGAGGTTGTAAGGGACCTCTGGAGACCATCTGGTCCAGCCCCCTGCTCAAGCAGGGCCATCTAAAGCTGGTTGCCCAGGACCATGTCCAGTTGGTCTGGTGTTTGAAGATCTCCAGGAAGGAAAAATAGTCACAGTGTATTCATCTGTATTTGCTTATCAGTGCCTGAAAGCCTTATAAGACTTAAACCAGAGAAATCTGGTAATTCCATGACCAAAACCAGATAGCTAAGTAAAAAAATATCATAATTATCAAATTTGGCAGCTAAATCAAAACTCCAGTTCTGTAGGCTGCTGTAGCTATATTGTCAACAGAGTGCAGCTGAGACAAAGCCCACATTCCCAGTTATCAGTCATATATTCTAGTTGGAGCAATCCATACAATCTACCTTGGTCTGTAACACTTCAGCCCCAGTAAAATAATGGCTGGGGAAACTTCTGAATGAATTATAGCTTCTTGCCCCAGGTAGCTCCAGCATCTTGCTCTGGCTTCACGCTCTAAGTATGCTTGGAGAACTAATTAGCCTTTCACTTTTTCCCAATTACTATTAATTAACACCAGTGTTTTATCTGTTACTTTTCTGAGTCAGACTGAGAACATCTTTATGGCAGGAATCATAAGTCCTTTCCATCTACCAAGAAGAGGACAAATTTTTTTGTACGTCTACTGGCCATGCAGTGTCCATAACTCTGTGTTATTCTGTCCCAGTTATTCTGATCACTGTCTGATCGCTACTTTCAGGGATAAGAAAAGTGGAGGAACTCTGCATTTACTATATTCCACCACTGGTGAGACAGAGCATCTTTCTGGAATCAGTGCATCCCTTCTCATCAACTTCTTGTTTGATCTACCTGCAAATATACTATTTAGATATTGTCTCTCAGTCATTCTAACCCCTTTTCTCTCTGGACCCTACTGGAATCAAATAGTCTTCCCTGAGGTAAACAAAACATCATAAGCTCTCCTATTTCTTTCCCTCTTTGAACAGTGTTTTCTTAAACAAGACTCCACAAGTGAATGGGTTAATGTGGCTGACCTAGAACAGTTTTGCTCTCTGTCTCTCTCATAGGAAACAAGACCTTAAGAGACAAAGGCACTTGATATCTTGGAAGGGATCAAGTAGTAAAACTGCTTTGTGGAAAAGGTTTACAAAGTTTAAATCTCAGTTTAAATCTAAGATTTCAAGAATCATCCTTTTCCTGTCTTTTCATCAATTAGAAATAAGATATACATAGATGAAAATTAGATTTCTTGAGATTTATTACTAAGGAAATGAAGATAGAAAGTGCAAGAATTGTCTGAATTATATAAATATTTCAGCACCGTGAAAGAAATAACTTGAGAAAGCTCCTTCTCCATGCTATTTTTATGAGAAGATACACTGATCTTGTTTTAAAGTGAAAATTCTTCACAAAAATATTTGACTCTCTGAGCAGCCTAAAAAAAAATCACGCTTTATCTTTAATAATCACAGCATTTCCTGAGAAACTGGACATTGTCAGCAACTTTCTTATATTTTTTAAAGTATTTAGGGGAGATCTTGAGAATTATCATTTGTTACAGTGACTGAAAATCAAGTAGACAAAAAATAGTGGAACATTTGGGAAATTATATAATGGTAAGAAAAAAAAACAACAAGCTTTCTGTAACAGAAAATTGTGCCACACTAATGCATTAGAAAGTTCTGAAAATATTAATAAGACAGTAGATGAACATGACCCAGTGGACATAATTTACTTGGATTTCAAAAAGCTTTAGAAAAGGTCCCTCATAAAAGAATATTAAAGATAATAAATAACAATGAAGTAAGGGGCAAAGGCTTGTCATGGATTAAAAAGTGATTAAATGATAGGAAATAAATAGTTATAACCTCAAAGAATAGATATATTAATAACTGTGTGTCTCAGGGGTTAGTGCTACAATTGTGTTAATACATTTTTTTCATCATTTGGAAGAGTAAGTGGATTGCAGGGTGGCCGAGTTTGCAGATGACAATGTACTATTGAACACGTAAGCACTTATCTAACCTTCTAGTCATTGTGTCAGTCTGAAAAGCAGTCTGTACCAACCTGAAAATCACTGAGGGCAGGAATCCCAGTGAGTACCACAACAGGATTTCAGCAGCACACTGAGACAGAAAGAAAAAATTATAATTTGTTGATCAGATGATCAGCTGATTTCAAGACTCCAGTAATGACTGGTTACTTTCTGGCTAATTAGGAACAGGGACAGAGAAAGGTGTTCACTTGGCCATCATACTGAAATTTTTCTATGACATGCCCTCTGTAGACAATCTCCTGTAAAATCTGGAGTTTTTCTGCACAGTTGAAGAAAGTTGAAATCATAGGACACAACAATCACGTGTTAATCCTATGAACAGAAACTGCCTTTCATTTATTTCATTTATGGTTAACTTGGAATGTTTATTAGCCATAGTATCATGAACAATCTCATGCAATAGCTTTTCAACTTACAATAGAAATCAAGGAAAGATGTTAGCAACAGAACTAAATAGTCTGGTTAGAAATTTCATTATTCATAAACTATCCCTATCATCCCTCAGTAAGGATCAAGTATTTCAAGTCTTAGTCCCAAGAGTTTCATATCCCCAAACAATTGCACTGGTTGATTCATCAGCGCGTTTACTGGAAAAGATGACTGTTCTAGTGACGTTCAAAAAAAAGCAGTTCCATTCAGCATCAGAAAACAAATAGCCCTACTCATTACCAACAATAGCTTCCTATGGAAAACAGTAATAACTGAGGAATTGGAGTGGGTCCAGGAGAAGGCCGCAGAGATGATCAGTGTGCTGGAGCACCTCTGCTATAGGGACAGGCTGAAAGAGTTGGGATCTTCAGACTGGAGAAAAGAAGGCCCCAGGGGGACGTTACAGCAACCTGCCAGTACCTGAAGGGGGCCTACAGGAAAGCTGGGGAGGGACCTTTTATAAGGGCAGGTAGCAACAGGATGAGGGGAAGTGGCTTTAAACTAGAAGAAGCTACCTAGTATTCATCCAAGCTATCTAGTATTCATCCAAATTACAATTTGGAGAAAAACCCCTATATTTGGGAGAAAAGTAGTATTTCTGTGAGAAAATTTAGACTAGATATTAGGAAGAAATGCTTTACTGTGTGGGTTCTGATGCACTGGAACAGGTTGCCCAGAGATGCTGCAGATGCCTCCTTCCTGGAGGTGTTCAAGGCAATGCTGGATGGGGCTGTGAGCAACCTGGTCTAGAGGGAGGTGTCCTTGTCTATAGCAGAGGGGTTGGAACTAGATGATCTTAGACACTCTCCCAGTCCAGACCATTCTATGATTTTACGGGTATTCAATGCTAGGATCAAAATCATTCACAAAGAAGCCTTTTTTTTTTTTTTCTTCTTCCCTAAATATAAAGAATCAGACCCAAATGCATTAATCGCCCACAGGACAACATCTCCAAAAAAGAAAGGTCAGGATTTGCTGTAAATGTGCTAGTAAATGTGAAATGCATTACATTCTTTCAGATACACGCTATCCAGAGTGGAATAAAATTTGATCTACTGAAAGAGCTACTGAAAGAGAAAAGTTAACTTCCGCATCTTTCCATGAAATGAGAAGTGACAATAATCACCCAGAAGAAAATCTCTGGCCAAACACAGACCCAGCCTTTGATAGAAATCATATCCCTTCAGAAACAACATTGTGAAAAACTGTGAAAAATTGAAGAATTATCTGATTACTTTGTGGGAATCTTTTGAAATATTTTGCCATGGCTTCATTTGTAAGCAGAGCACTATCTTTTGAAAGGCCAGCCATTTAATCCATTAGGTACTTCTCTGTTATAACAAATATCGTGGCAGAAATTCAGTCCGTGCACAGGTTGACTTGCAGCAACTTGGCTGGTAATTATAACAACATAATGAGGGACCCGACTATGGCTGAAGACTTTCATACACGTTATGAACTATATATTTTCTAATGCATTAAGTTTAATCAAGCAGTTGATTTCTGAATTTGCAAAAATAATGAAATAAATAAGAGATCGTAATGTGTCTTTATTTTTACATTTAATACTACATTAGATAGAAATTCTACTTCACTGTCAGCTGGTTGAGAAATACAGCATGTTGCACTATAATCACAACCAAATATAATTACAAATATCAAGGGAAATTTAGGCTACAAGGCAAAATGAAAAAAAAAAAAAAAAAAAAAAAGAATTTGACCGTGGAACATTAAATTAGTAAAAGTTTAAAGTATTTTACTTATTGTCTGTTATAACTAAATTATTTGCATAGCTAAAATTAAGAGACAATCTCAGTATTTGCGGTTATGAATGTTACATGGCAATCAGAAACTGCAGAGAGAAATAGCACTGCTAAGGTTACAGTCTCCTATGTTTCTCCTACATATTTGCACACTGAAATTAATGCAATCCCTATAATTTTTATTTAAAGCAATGAAAAAAGGAATTTATTATTCATCCTCCTTTGCCTTTAGTTTCTAAGAAACAACACAGTGAGAGGTTACCAATATAGCCATGATATGCCATGTTGCGGCATATGCTGGGAACTCTTTTTATGTAGAAATCAATGGGAGCAGAGTTAGGCCGGTACTAAAAGCTCGTGAAAAATCTCTCCAGGATGACTTTCTCAGCATCAAATAGTATGCCTGTAGCAGAACTGGGATTGGAAGTATACTCAGATCTTCTAAATTCCAGTTAAGTGCCTTAATCACGTGACTTACTGGAGATCTCCTAAATGAATTCAAACATGTTCCCATCATTTCTTCACCTGCAGACCCAGGAAGTCTGGTCAGAAGCAATCTGAGACAGCTGCAGCAATCAGCTATCTCCTTGTCGGCTGTTTTCTAGAAAATAAGTTCATGAACTATCATTCCCAAAGAACAGAAACAAACAAAGATGGAATTCATCAGTAATAAAAAAATCAAATCCTTCGGAAGTATACATGTTCATTTTTTTCCCCAGAAAGTCTTACGATTTAAAAGCGCAATTCACATCTTATGTTATTGAATTGTTACTTTCTTGCAAATCTGGAGTAAGAAAATACACAGAACTGATGATTTCAATGCAAAATAATCTTTCTTCAAAAAGAAAACGTAAGAAAAAAAAAAGACAAAGCTTCAAGGACAATTTTTGTGAAGGTTTGAGGGCCACTTGGACTACTTGTGACATCTGCACTAATTGGAAAAGCAAACGAGGCCACATAGGGCTGTTCTTTGACCATTTAATCAATTTTCCACTCAATGTATTGTTCATTCTTAGACTTTAATGCTGGAATTGATTTTAACAGTCATTACAGAAATACCTAAGTCAAAGGGCTCTCAACCTCTTTTAAGTTTGACCAATGGGAAAATGAGATTATGGATATGTGACTAAACCAGTGACTGTGATTCAAATGCCTTACTGAAGAACAACATCTGAGTAACAGTCCATTCAAGTCCCACTGGTGACATGAGCTAACAGGAGCACAAAGTGAAAAATAACAAGATGATTATCTCTGATAATGTCTGATCTAGACTCTGACTGCAAAATTATCACACATGAAACATTCATTAGTGTCATATAGAATCCTAGAAGCACAGATTGGTTTGAGTTGGAAGGAACCTTTAAGACCATCTAGTTCCAATCCCCCTGCTATAGGCAGGGACACCTCCCTCTAAACGAGGTTGCTCACAGCCCCATACAAGAAGGAAGCATCCACAGCCTCTTTGGGCAACCTGTTCCAGTGTCTCACCATCCTCACAGTAAAGAATATCTTCCTAATAGCGAGTCTAAAGACTAGCTCCCTTCAGTACAGAAATAGGTAAGCTGTCAGAAGTTTATAAATAAATTTGAAAACTGGATATTTGACTCAAGTAAGCAGCAGAGTCTGGAAGAGAATGGAGAAGAATATTAACATTATCCTTAAGATGCTTGCAACTACAGTTACTAAATATAAATATATACTCTGTAAAATAAAGGAGAAGAAACATGGAAATCTGTGCTTTGTCTTGCAGACCCACATCCACAAGCAAAGAGGGAAAGACCACCAAAATTACTGCTTGAATAAATTTTTATCATTATAACAACTTCCTCTAATAGAAATATTTATCTCACTGAGCACTTGGATGGTACTGACTAGAGACATTGTAGAGATGAGAAAAGGAGATAAACTGTATTGAAAACAGAACATACTTTAAAAGTGTTCTACCTTTGAATGGATTTATATCTCACAGAACAAGAGATTCTATGGAGATGAGAGTCTATAAAAAATTCTTTTTTTTTTTATATGTATTGTAGTTTTATAATTTTATCAGTATTCCACATCATAACATCATGTAAAGCACAGGTAATTAAAGAGTTAATCCTCCAGTTCCACAGACTGACAAATTTCCTGATGCCTGGTTCTCAGAAGAGAAGAACTACATATCCCAGGGCACTTCACATTCAGAGAGGAAGATAAGCCATGGGAGGAAATCATGGGTTCTTGTTCTCTGGCTCCCTCTTGCTCGCTGCCTGGAGTGTGTGGGTGTGCTCCCCAGCCGTGTGCCTTCAGCTCAAAGTAGGCTTTTCAGTTTCGGATGCTCCCTCTCTCATTTTATTTATTAGCCTCAATTTCAATGATATTGTATTATATAGTGCTATCTTGCATTCTGATATCATATTTAGTAAAATTAAGTTTTCCTTCATAGATCGTTGCTGCTGTTCAGTTTCTGGGGCCAGCTCCCATCTCCCTACCCTTCCCCTTTTCCCTTCCCATTTTTGGGCCAGGGGGCCTGTGGGCCTGCTGCCCCCTGTCATGGGCACAGATTATCTAGACATTTCCGTGACAATATGGTACGAATATATAGCAAGAGGGAGCAATGGCCGTGTTACATAGCTCGTGGGGAGTGACTTCTTTGCCTTCTGTAACATTAGCGATTCCCTCATGTACTGCTTTCTTCTCTGTTCTGGGGCAATAAGAATTTGGCCCTAATAAAACAGATTTACAGCATGACCTTTGTGCACGCGCATGATATATTGTGATGACAGCCACTCCACTGTGAAATATGATGCTATGATCTTTCAGTTGTTTCCCTTTGGAAGATGAGCCTTACATGATTACATTGATAAGCATCAATGTATCAGAAATCAAGCCAGAATAACAGATACTGACGTGTTGTACTGTTGGAACTCTGAGGATATTGCAGTAGTTCTGAAAAAGCAAGCTTAAGGACAAGGTGAGACACAAAAATCAAATAACACCACTGATAGATGATTCAATTCAGTTCCTGATTAAAAGTTTCCTCTTTTTCTAAGATACACCGACTTACAAAAGACCTTTGACACTTCACTGGAAAGCGTATGTTTGTTTCAAGATTTTTCATCATTCCCATGCATGCCTGAAATTTGTTTAGGCTGGCAGATATTTGTCATGGGATCTCCAGTATTGTTACAGCATTAAAAGGGCATTCTTCAGATACATTAAGCACTACATCAGTTCTTTAAGGAAATTACTGTGTCTGTGATACGTTACACTATTAACACATACACAGCATCCCATTCATAACATGCATTGTCTGGAGATTTGCATGCACCATAAAGCAGAGTTGGTTTACTGGTTGTCTTCGGGTTTTTCCTGCTGGGAAATAAGGAAGGTACAAAATGGGTGGTGCTCTTCATCATCTGTTCTCAGTGACGCTATTGAGTGTTACTTATTCATCTGAAAATATGGTTCAAGTTTGGTATTAATCTTATTTTTATTCAAAAGGATCAAAGCTAGCTTGGGTCCCATTAGCTGCAGGTAAAATATCAGTCATTTCCTCTAAAAACTCTAAGTGGACAAAACAACAGACAGGCAGATGAAGGTAGGTAGAGAAAGATTAATCAAAAGATAAAATATAATGTGTACTTACACAGTACTAAACAGCACCAGAAGTTTTTCTCAAACAAAAAAACTAACTTACAAAATTTACCTGCACTGTGACAGCACCTGTAATTAGTTAAAGTTTCTGCATTACAGATACACTTCAAGTATATGCCAGGTCTTTACAGAGTCTTAGATATTAACTAGATATTGCAAGCATCTCTACTGATTTTGAATACTGAAGAATATTCAGTTGAATTCTATCTTATTTTGCACTTGACCTGAAAAAGGCCAGGGTTTGGGTCAGAGCACTGACACAAGATAATTTCTATGTATATATTGCTAAGTATATCAGAGTTGCATACCTGCACATGACTTTCAGATTGTGATGCAGCAAGGAGTATTTCAGCAAGTATTTTGGAAGGTGAAAGAATATTACTGTACAGATACGAGGCGTTTTGTGCAAGAAGTTCATTTGTTTGTTTTTATTATTATTAATACAGATAAAACTGTAATTCTCTGAAAAAATATCCCTCCTTTTCCTAATATAATTTTGTAGAACAGATGGTCAGAAAACAATGGTGAAATGAATGGAAAATATATCAAGGCCTATTAAGACTATTTGAATTGATTAACTTAAAATGGAGGCACAACTCTGTTCAATGAAGCTGTTTAATATTTATGAGGGTTTCCCTGAAAGTAATGTCTCCTATTTTATTATGTTGGCCCACAATGTCAGTGTGGATGTTGGTGATGTGTCAATAGATGTTGGAACTTCCCACCAATGTTCTGTTACATTTTGTTGCCATGCAACAGATGGCAGCAGAGGGGTAATCTCACAAAATGGCATGCATACGAAGCAAAGGCGTGTCACTGAATTCCTCCATGCAGACTGCACCCATTGGCATTGGTTGACACTCACTGAACAATGGAGACCAAACAGTGGATGTGAGCACAATGAGGTGGTGGGTGGTGCACTGGCAGCACTGGCAACAGCAGTGTGAAAGACAAGTCAGGTTCCAGATGATCATGTACAACTGCCATACTATGAAATGAAGAATGTCTCAATTAACTTATTCACACAAAATTGATAGATTATGACCCAGAAACTACAAACAAGACTGAGCATCATCTTCAGTGAGTTGGAAACAATGGTGGCAACAGTGGAATAACATAAAGTTTGTGCCAGGTGGGTCCCACAAATACTCACTCAGGAACATAAAGAACATCACATGGAAGCTTGTGAAAATCTGTTCAGCCAATAAGAGGTTGAAAATGACAACTTCGGGTTTTGCATCATTACTGGTGAAGAGACCTGATGTCACCACTATGAGCTAAAATCAAAACAGTCCATGGAGTGGTGACATGCAAATTCCCCATTGAAGAAAAGATGCAATGCTGAGTTGATATAGTCATGTGCACTTTCTTCTGAGACAGGAAAAGAGTGATCCCTCTGAATTTCCTGGAACCTGAGCAAACCAGCTACTCTGACTGCTACATCACAACACTGAGCTGAAGACTCCAACATCCAGGATCAGGCCACAGAAGAAGACAACCTTTCTCTTGCAGCACAATAACACCAGCTGGAAGATCATGGAGCACACCACGGATCTTGATTTGACTGTCCTACCACACTCACCAGATACTCTGGATTTGGCGCCTTCCGATTTCCACCTGTTCAGCCTGAAAGATGGACTGTGTGGGCAGCTGTAGAGCAAACAAAGGCAATGACAGAGCCTTTATTTGAGAAGTAGGTGCTACAGGAAAAGATGTTAAAGAGGAATTAATTCACCTCTCCCAGTAACAGTTCGAAGAAAGGGACGAGCTGAGGAATGTGACCCTCCCCCGTTCAGACCATCGCGCTGCAGGACAGAAGGGCGGGGGAAAAGAGGGACTGTGTTATTGTGCTCTTTTTATCTATTGGAGTTTCCACAGAAATAAATAGGAGGCATTATTTTTCAGAACTAAATATGCAGACCATTCGATGCTTAAAAATCGTCTCCATTTTCCAACAGGTAGGACAATTTCTTCTCTGAATATTTGGATGAGTATTCAGCAGGCGTAGTCCTTAAAGTCTCTGACAAAAGTAGAGAACTTGTTTTTTAATAAATTCCATCTTAGCTTGAAAGATTTAACCATAAAAAGTACGTTCATAGAATCACAGAATAACAGAATGGACTGGGTTGGAAGGGACCTCAAGAATCATCAAGCTCCAACCCCCTGCTGCATGCTCCATATCTAATACTAGACCAGGCTGCTCAGGGCCCTATCCAGCCAGGCCCTGAACACCTCCAGGAACGGGGCATCCACAACCTCTCCGGACAGCCTGCTCCAGCACCTCACCACTCTGTAAAGAATTTCCTGCTGATATCCAGCCTAAATCTTCCCTTCCACAACTTAAAACCATTTCCCCTTGTCCTGCCATTATCTACCCTTGTGAAGAGTTGACTTCCCTCCTGTTTGTAGTCTCCCTTTAGGTACTTGGAAGCTGCAATGAGGTCACCCTGCAGCCTTCTATTCTCCAGGCTAATGTTAATTTATAGAACTGGAATGCTAACAGCCATATGTACTCTCAGCAACACCCACCTCTGAGGCTCTTGCTTAAACTGTTAATTCCTTATAAGTTTCAGTCAATGTCATTAAGTGCAAGATATATTCACACTTAGAAAGAGAAAATATAACATAAGAGAAACATAACATCCAAAAATGCTAGTTAACATTTTTGGTGATAGGAAAATTGCTTTTTGAGGAAATACTGGAAAAGATCATGTCTTTGAGTGTCTTACAATTGCCTTGGTATTAATTTGAATTTGGCCTAACTTGATTCAATATTCTTACAATTAGAGTGACAGCTCTTTAGCTATCTGAAGCATTCATTTTCTTAAAAATTTTGTTAATATGTGAAAATTTCAACAACTTTACATAACTATAACTGCAATAAATTAGGGGGTTTTGTTACATTTCTGAGATCCTTTGTATCATTAAATAACATCATGGCCTTAAGTTGCGCCAGGGTAAAGTTCAGGTTGGATATCAGAAAAAACTTCATTACAGAAAGGGTTGTGAAGCACTGGAGTAGGCTTGCCAGAGAGGTGGTTGAGTCACCATCCGTGGATGTGTTTAAAAACCATTTGTATGTGGTGCTCAGGGACATGATTTAGAGAAGGGCTGTTATTTAGGATGGTATGGTTAGGTTGTGGTTGGACTTGATGATCTTCGAGGTCTTTTCCAACCTGAGCAATTCTCCAATTCCATGATTCTATGAATAATTACCTGGTTTTGTATAAACTAATTTTTTCAAATAGCAATCATCTAAGAAGAGTTTCACATTTTATATTCCTCTAATATTTTTGAGACATTATAATGCTTTCTTTGCTTGTTTTCCCACGGACACCAGTATTTTCTGAGAAACAAACAAACAAACAAACAAAGATTTCAGCAGTTTCAGTTTTGCTATTATTACAACTATAATCTTGTTAAAAACTCTACACTAATTGATTCCCTCTGAAAAGCTGTCTTCTATCTGCAATGTGATGAATAATCTGTAAATAAAGCTGGAGATAGGTCTGTTGAAAAGAGTATTTCACTCCTGTCAGTTACTGAGATGCTCCCTTGGAGAACAACTGCTCATCTCTACATGAGGAAGCAGGCACTGATTCTGGCCCAACTAGACGCAGAAAACAAATGGTTCTTGTGTTTGCTTCTTCCTTATTCCCTAGTTTTCCCAATCTATTTGATTCTGTAACCATTTTTAATACCGACAGTATCTCAGATGACACTGTGTAAAATGCTGTATTGACAATGTATGGTAATTGTTAAGTCCTGGCCTGAACCAGATTGAGCACCTGGGGAAAGGACTGGTGTCACAGAGTTATCTCTAGATATAAGTCTGAGACGGGGGGCACAGGCCTCAGAAAAAAAGAAAAAGAGACAAAGGGGTGAAGGAAAAAAAGAAAAAAAGGAAGGGGTACTAACGGTTTGCCATGGGACCCAGCTGGCCCAGGGATGCACGTTCTGGGAGAGGAGGGAGGGCAGAGAGCTAGCCGATAGTTTTAACAATGAGAAAACACAATGGCAATGATCTGAGAAGGAACTGTAATTTACTGAATTTAACCAAAAGAAACAAAATGAGAGGGACAAAACTACCCACAGTAGAAGTCAAAACACGATAGTGCAAAGGAAAGCATGTGCTTTTCTCCGCAGCGAGCTGGGACAGCTGAGCTGGGGCAAGACAGAGAGAGGCAGACACTCAGCCCAGTCCGGAGCTCCGCCCCACTTCCTCTTCCCACCAGGTCCTCCGGGAATGCCACCCCCTCCCCTCCCATCAGGATACTCCAAGTGCCCATAAAAGGCAGTAAACGGAACCAGAACATTAACTCGTTAACTCCCACTGGTCCACATGATGTTCTGATGTGGAATACCGACAACGACAAAAAAAAAAAAAAATAATAATAATAAAAAAAGAAAAGCACAACAGTTGGGTCAGTGGCACCCACAAACTCTCTGGCATCCACAAATTCTGGCATCCACAAACTCTCTGGCTCCAGCATCTCACCACTCTCTCTGTAAATAATTTCCCCCTGACATCCAACCTAAATTTTCCCTCCTTCAACTAAAAATCATTTCCCCTTCTCGTGCCATTCTCTACCCTGTAAAGAATTTACTCCCCTCCTGTTTGTAGGCTCCCTACAGTGAGGTCACTCTGCAGCCTTCTTTTCTCCAGGCTGAACAAGCCCAGCTCCCTCAGACTGTCCTCAAAGGGGAGGTGCTCCAGCCCCCTGATCATCTTTGTGGCCCACCTCCAGACACTCTCCAACAGCTCCCTTTCTTGCACTGGGGGCCCCAGACTCAGATGCAGTACTCCAGATATGGCCCCACAAGGGCAGAATAGAGAGGGAAAATCACCACCCTTTCTCTGCTGGCTGCCCCTCTTCTGATGGAGCCCAGGATGCCATTTGCTTTCTAAGCTGCAGGAGCACACTGCTGGCTCATTTTCAGTATTTCATCTATCAGAACCCCCAGGTCCTTCTCTGCAGGGCTACTCAAGGATTTCTTCTCCCAGTCTGTACATTTGCCTGCGATTTCTCTGGCCCAAGTGCAGAACCTTGCACTTTGCTATGTTGAACTTCATTAGATTTACCCTGGCCCACCTTTTGAGTGTGATGAGGTCCCTCTGAATGGCATCCCTTCCTTCCACCGGGTCAACCACACCACTCAGCTTGGTGTCATCAGCAAACTTGCTGAGTGTGCACACCTAATTCCGTCACTGAGATCATTGATAAAGATGTTAAAGTGCACCAATCCCAAGACAGACCCCTGTAGGATGCCACTCGTTACCAGCCTCCACCTGGACATAGAGCCATTCATAACCACCCTTTCTCTCTGGCCATTCAACCAGTTTCTTATCCATTGAGTGGCCCACCCATCAAATCCACATCCCTCCAATTTGGTGATAAGGATGTGGTGGGGGACCACGTCAAAGGCCTTGCTCAAGTCCAGGTAAATTACATCAGCCACCTTTACCTTGTCCACCAATGTCATCACTCCATCACAGAAAGCCACCAGATTGGTTAAGCATGACCTTCCCCTGGTGAAGCCATGCCAGCTGTCTCAGCTCACATGCTCATTCTTCATGTGATCAAGCTTGTTGTCCTGGAGGAACTGCTCCATGATCTTCCCAGGCACAGAGGTGAGACTCACTGGCCTGTAGTTCCCCGGGTCCTCCTTGCTCCCTTTCTTATAAATGGGAGAGATGTGACCCTTCCTCCAGTCACCCAGGACCTCACCTGACAGCCACGACTTTTCAGTCATCCAATATGATGAAGTGTGCCTTGGCAATCATCTCATCCAGCTTCCTCAGAACCCTGAGATGCATGCCATCCAGCCCCATAGACTTGTACACATTCAGTCTCATGAGGTAGTGTTGGACTTGCTCTGCCCTTACAGTGCTCCCAGTGCTTTACATGATGTTATGATGTGGAATACTGGTAACAAAAAACATAAAACCATGACAACTGATTTGTCCAAATGCTACAGATACTATGTTGTTCAAGTGCAGAATTAATTACCTGTTGCTACTATATTACTGTGGAGGCATTGCATGTGTCCTTCATTATAACAGTCCAGTTCATGTTCCACAGAATTTTCAGACTTAATTGTCTTGACTATCAAGAAACAGTAATGCCACAGAAACCAAAAGCATGTAAAAACATACCAGCTGACAAGAAATCATCAATAGTTGGAAGTAGTTTTGAAAATAAATTTTTACCCTTTCAATTTTCCTTTTCTCTTTCTAAAAATAAAAATAAATACTAAGAAACAAAAACCCCACAAACTACAAAGCAGTAATACTGAATGTATATAAGCACAAAAGGGATGACACTGAGGCAAGGATAATGAAAAGATACAAAAATTGAAGCGGGGGGGGGGGGGGGGATTTGGATTTATCAAGTAAGAAGAAACAAGTAAGGAGTGACCATAAGAAAGCAAAGATATGCAGTCTTGAAAGGAGAGGCCAAATTCTGTGCAGTAAATACAAGTCATCTACATTGCAACAAACAATCAGAATAGAGTTCGTAATGGGCATTTTATCTTAATGTCAGAGAGAATTTTCTTCCATCCTTTGAGCTTGTCTCAAGCTTTGTTAATGAGCTTTGCTGAATTATAAGAAAAGGCTATTTGGATAATAAACATGAATATTAAAATGAAAAGAAGTATGGATTATGGAAGTTCATTGCCCAAACGTCTAAGTCCTCTATTGTGTAGCAAAAGTATTCATCTGCTCTTTCAATTGCTTGGTTAAAATGCTAAATTATTCCTGGTGCTTTGTAGTAGATCAGTTAACATTACTTTTAGTTTTATTCAGAGAGCACATTCTTGTTCTTCTTTGTATACGAGGCACTGGCAGCTTGACCTTCCAGTTTATTTGTTTATAAGACCATATCATCAATGTTCTACAGCAGGCAGCTCACAATTTTCAAATGTTAACGTTAAAAGACCTAGATTTCTCACTGATGTCAAGCTCTATTTGCAAATTTAGAATAGCAGGCAAGGTTCTTATCACACATTGAATGAATAAGCTCTAGATATATTGTTAAATTCAGCTTGAAATTTTTATTATCATATTTTAGAGAAAAACAAGATTACAGTAGATGCTCTGAGGAATAGAATCTAGATAAAATGTGAGAATGCAGACTCTAAGAGCCAAATGCCAGTATGTTTTTCCTTTTTCTTGAAGAAAAGCTGTTTGAAGACAGGACTAGAAACTCTAGATCCACTGCAAGGCTCTCTGTTGTACCAGCTCATATCCTAGTAACACGTGCAGCATTCATGCTTCTACCTAGGCTGAGCAAGTGAGTGAAAAATAATGCAGATGATGAATTTAGTCTTTTCTGTTCATGAGCAGGCTATCAAAATCTCGAACGTACATGAAATTACTGAAAGTCTTCCGTCCGTAATTTTTATCTGTGCATGTTAATTCCATCTTCCTTTGATGTTTCAGTGTTTGTATCTCTAACACTTATCTGTGACAGGCCAGAAAAAACACAAAGCGGTGTACCTCTGTTAATGGGAGTGTGAGACGATAGGCAACGATAGTAGAGAAGCTGCCTTCAACTTACCCAACTGGAGGAACTAAAGGTAAAGGTTTATTATTGACACGGAGATTATCCTTTCCAGCACTCAGTCACATAAACAGTTGTATCAATTTGTATCCAGTTAAAACCAATGTGGTTTTTGTATTTTATTCAGTTTCAGTGTTTAATAAAAGTAATTTGACAAAGGAATGCTCCATAAATGTAAAAACCCAGTTGGCATATCTAGAGGCCAAAATTATACTGATTTATTTGTGGTTCAACCTAAAAGCTAAAGAGATAGACACTGACTTTAAAAAATTGCATTCAGTGCAGAGCTGATAACACAACCGTTATTTACCACACCATATATTCAACTTTAATTTTTTTGTTGTTTATTCTTTTTTTCTGCAAGCTGCAGCATTTGCACTGAATATAACAGTGAAATAGTGAGTAGGCAGGCAGCGTTATTCAGTTTTGCTGGCTGTTGGAAGTGATGAAACTATAATTCACTGGGTGATAGATAACAGAAGGTAATTTTATGGTTACTAAGAATGAGTTTGCATTTGTTGGGATAGTTACTATATAAATTTATAGATACATTTTGTATGTATCACATTTTAAATTTTAGTGGCAGAACAAGGAGTGGTATGAGAATAACACAAGTAGTACCGTCATGAACTCCTGGTTTAGCAGTCACTTGTAAAGGTATACTGTAATTCATCATGAAATAGGTTCAGAATGTTCTCAAAATCTTGTTATAAATCATAGCCTCTGGAAGGGAAGGTGTTATTAAGTTTGTTTTTTGATTTTTCTCTTGCCCTTTCTCCATCATCTTATCTAGGGAAAGTGTTGAGATGTAGGGAAGGCAATTCCGTACAGGAGGTCCTTTTAAGTGCTGGATTTAAGTGCTCTTCCAGGATTTAGCACTTTTCTAAGCTTAACTGACAGGTCATTTTGCCCCTTGTTATCTGGGTAGATAGACCCTAGGACCCCATGAAGACAATAAGATTAATTGTGGGGCAGGCAGTAGGACACTAGAGCTTCAGATCGCAAAATTCAGACAAGCTTGAACACCTGTCAAGCTATTATGACATTTACATTCAATAAATATAATGTCTCCAGAGAACCAGAACTGTTTTTGTTTAAAGATGGAGATTGGGCCCCAGGGAAGCCATTTTGTTGAACATGCCATTCTGTGGTGAAGAAATACAAGCTTTTGTCAGAGATTTAATTGTTGGAAGAGCTGTTAAGATTTCAGTTCAGGTCACAAATCTGAAGGAAGCCTGGACTGACAGAGGGGTGCTTGATTTGATGATCATGGGAATGAAAGAGGAATAGAGGTGGTTGATGTACTGAATTTGCATTTAAAAAGCTCACCTAGGAACTTAGCAATTAGACTTTTAAATATAAAAATTTAACTTCAGAGCTTCCCAGAAGTATTCAGAAGTACTGAATTATGTAATGGCCAAACCAAGGACATTTCTTGGAAGTGAAGTTTTCGGCTGAGTATTTTAATAGCAAATTGCAAAATTCTGAGGAAATGCAGCTGTCCACAGGAGTTCAAACAGGAAATTTAAATGTTCTCCATTAAGAAATATTTTCTTCAGAATTATAGTTCAGAATATTTTTTTCATTGTGTTCTATTACAAAACATTTCTACACCATAGTAATGTACTGACAAAAGAGAGAACCTCTGGAAAAGCATATAGAAGCTGGGGGGAGAAATGGATTCTGTCCAATACAAATGTTATTTCAACTTCTTATGTACCAAAACAAAGTAGAATTTTGGCTTTATTTTATATAACATATGTTATAGGAAATAAGTAGAGGTTTCCACAGAGTAAGAAAGATAATTTGAAAAGCCTTAATGAGCTTTTAAACAGTGGTCATCAAAATCCTTCACAATCATCTGTAGTCAAGGTTATCATAAAATGTGGTTCTGTTTCAGAAACAGAATGAAGAAGAGCAGGTTTCCATTCTTAAAATTTCAGTTGTTTTTCTCGTTCTGAAGGCAGCCTGAAGCTATTCTGCATTTGTTTACTAATAATAAAAGTAGAGGAAGCTAATGAACCAAACTCTTGCCTGGAATTTAAAATCCATAGGACAGAACCCATCACTGGGCATGTGTTCTTTTGGGTGCCTGTATCTCCCATGATGTATTACTATACCTTCACTGCATTGCATATGAAAGCAGAAGGGAGGGAACCAGTGAATAAGAAGTCTCTTAGGGAAATGCCTGCAGGAACAAAGTGATGTAAAAAATCAAATAGATAAAACCATTGCTCATCTCCTGGATCCTTGAAAGCTTCACTCTCAACACCTGTAAATGAGAATCACAAGAGCATTGTTAGCAAGCTCCACTGCCTTGCAGTAGTGGGGAGATCCAGAGATAATGGGAAGATCCAGAGGCAGCTCAATCCTGGGAGAAAGATTTCACGCTCTGCTTCACTTCAGCATTTAATCAACTGCAAAAGCAGTTTATTGCTGTGTATACTCCAGTGCCAGAAGCATTATCACCTAATTAAATTGTTTCATTGTTTTGCTATATCAAGCAACATGTCTTTTTAACTCCATTTTATGTAGTAGCAAGCTTGCTTTAACATCATCAGAATGGGAAATTAAATTGAAGGGGTGTCTGTTTAAACTAAAGTTCAAATCAATGATGCAGATAGACTTTCACTGCCAAATTCAAGTTCTTCACTTTGCTGCAGTCCTGCCTTTCAGCACTGTTGACAGCATCTTCTACATTCACATATGATATATGACCATAGAGCACATATTTCAAGGCCTTTTCACTTTTTAAACTTGTTGCAATCACTGGAATTTCCCTCCTTTCCAATTTTTTTAGTTACAAACACTAATAGAATCACTGAACTGGAAGGGGCCCAGAAGGACCAGTTCCTGGCTCCACAGAAAACAACCCAACAATCAGACCTCGTCTTTGAGAGCGTTGTCTAGCCACTTTTTGAACTCCTGCAGCATGTAGCCATGACCACTGCCCTGGGGAGCCTGCTCAGTGTCTAACCACCCTCTGGAGCAGACCCTGCCCCCAACCACCAGCTGCCCCTCCCCTGACACAGCTCCATGCTATTCCCTCCGGCCCTGCTGCTGTCACACAGAGTAGAGCTCAGCTCTGCCCTTCCACTACCCTCATTAGGAGCTATAATCTGTCATGAGGCCTCTCCCAAGTCTCCTCTGCTCTGGCTTGAACTAACTTCAGTTGCTTTTAATATGTCTCCTCCAAACTCTTCATTGTCTTTGTAGCCCCCCTTAGGACACTCCCTAATAGTTTTATGCCCTTTGTGTACTGCAATGCCCAAAACTACACACAGTATTCAAGGTGAGGCTGCACCAGTGTAGTGTAGATTGGGACGATCACTTTCCTCCAGCAGCTAGCGATGCCATGTTTGATGAACCTTAGCATACCTTTGGACTTCCTGCTGCTTGGGCACACAGTTGATTCGCATCCAATGTGCTGTTGACCAAGATTCCCAAATCCCTTTCAGAGGGGCTGCTCTCCAGTGTTGCATCTCCCAGTTTGCAAATGTAAGAGTTGGAAGGGACTTTCAGAGTAGCACATTTTAGCAGTAATTTGGACTAGATGATCTTTAGAGTTTCCTTCCAACCCCTACAATTCTGTGATTCTGTGATCCTCAGTAAGTACAAACAGAGGATGCTGCTGCATGTACAGAGATAAATTTATTTATATCTTCATATCAATTAAAGAAACTGAAAAAAAAAAATTCTTAACATCCATCTATCACCATCTTTTTATGCAACAAAAATAATATGTCCAAATGGATGCTGACAGGTGCTTAGCTGTCTACTGGATAGGTTAACCCATATCTACTTCATTTGAAAAATAAATAAATTTTTAAAAAGCACACCAAACAAAAAATGTATAATCATTGCCTTATGACTGAAAAAGACTTGCAAGTGTCTATTCCCTTCGTTTTGGAACTTCTATTTGTAAGGAAAGGAAATAACCTTTACTGTATTGTTGGAATAAAAGGAAGTAGATGATTCATCTCTGTGAATCTGCTTGTTGAATTTGATGGATCATTCTTAAAAGCGACGTTGCTAATCTTCAGGTTTTCTTTTTTAGGTTATTCACAGATCAGTGGGTTTTCCGGCTAATACAGGTCCTGATGCTCTTCTGTCTTCACACATGGTATTCATCATATCTTGACAAGAAAAGACCTTCAGTCTACAAATAACCTTCACTGAAGTAAGACATGTAAGTGAGTTTCTATATGAAAGATAGATTTTATGGCTGAATAAAAACTAACTGTAGTTAGAAAGTGTTATTACGTGGCCTTATTTGAACATTTTCTCTCTTTTGATTTTCCTCAAAAGATTTTTAGTGTTTGTTGTTAAATTACTAGTAGGAAAAAAAAAAAAAAGTATACTGTTTTACCATTAACCACAAATTCAACAGGAAAGGAAAAGCAGTTGAGTATTTTATCATTCTGAAATGTGCAGCCTTTAAAATATTTAAGTATCCACATTAGTTCTTGTCAAACTAGCACAAAGCAGTGCATAATTTGACCTATGCGCAAGAGCAGAACAAGATAAGAAGCTTCGGTAAAGGTGAAATATTCACAATATAGCCACTTTGTGCAACAGTTAATAATTTGGTTTCCTAACGCTACATCATCATCATCATCATCTTTATTATTATTATTATTGTGAACCTGAACAGGGTATCCTAAGTAACTCTCTCTAGTCTCTATTAAGCAATTAATCATCAATACTATGAAAATATAATGATCCTTCTCAGAACCGCAATCTTCAGCACAGAAGATAGCTAATTAAATTTCATTGTCCTATACTGTAGAATCAATCTAGTTTTGTATCAGAAGGATTGATCAGATTTTCCTGTTTTTCCACACTCCCACAGCTGTAGTGAAAACAAGTCTCTCTTCCAATAGGTTAAAACTAACTGTTCCTGAAATGAGTTACTGATTTCAATGGGAAAATCATGACATATGAGGAAAGACTTAGACTCTCACATTGAAAATGTGTTAAAAAAATAATTCCAATATAATGAAATTTAATGAAACAAAAACTAATTCAATTTAACTTGTAACATCTCTCACATAGCAGTCCTGGGAGGTCTACTACAAAATGATATTTTGTTAGGTTTTTTTTTTTCCTTATTATGAAACATTTCCTCATTTCCTGATGGAGAACACCAATCAGGTCTTCTTTCTTTGAGAGCCACTCATTTAACAGACCATGTAGAAGCTTATTATCTTCATAAAATCAATTTCTAACTAGTCAGTCAGAAAATGGCCACTGATTTCTAAGTGTCATCTGGTGTCATTGGATGGGACAAAAGAAATTGATTAGCAGGGAGATTTGCTGAGGCAGAGTAACCTGTCTGAAACTTTATATTATAAGCAATTAACTAAGAACTCCACTTCAAGTAGCACACCTAAACTAAGATCATAGCAGAGAACAGTCTTTTTATTTTCACGCTGAACAATAAATATGACAGTACATGCAGCTTCAAGTGCTAAATGCAGTGTTAACATTTAATTGTTGAAGCTGCAGTGCAGAAAGACAAATCAACAAGATAAAACATGAAAAACTATGATCCTCACATATGAAAAACATATGATCCTCACAAAAACTATGATTATCCTCACAAACAATTTTGTATATTGTCTTTGATGATAAAATGATGTCTAAAAAAGAATAATAGAAGAATAAGAACTCTTAAAGCATTGAAAGCACTCAGTAGTGCAGTGTTATGGCAAGAGCTTCACTAAGAATGAACAGCAAATGTATCAGTAAGTGCCTCAAAACACAGCTGTAGTTCTAACTGGGATCAAAACAGTGCAGAATCATTTATAAGTGTGATGCTTTCAGTAGCATTATGTAGTCAGATGTGGTATTTTTTATTTTGTTTGTTTTCTTTTTGTTATAGTGGTTGTTTAAATTATTGGACTTCCACATATGTTATATATTTTCATGTATTTGATTTGGAGAAGTGCACTTTTAATACTTCCAAGTATAACATCTTATAGAAGATCTGGTAAATATAAAATATGATAACTTCTCTAGCCAATGCAGGCAGTGTTTTAAAATCTGTAAGATCTTGCTGTGGAAAAAACCAAAACTATTTAATAAATACATATACTTGATTTCTTAAGCAAAATTATTGTATAACAGTTTCCCTTCGTTGGTGAACTTCAAAATTGAAATGTCTTTACAAAATTAACCTTTTCTCAAGAAATCTCTGGTAAGATGGGCCCTGTGATGGTATTTCCAACTTCAGAGCTGAAAAGAATTAAAAATGAGAAATGCATTTCTCGCATGAATTTGGTATGTTGATTTTCTTTTTTTTTGAGTCTTTTGAAAGAAACAGAAATTCAGAATCATATTTGATCTTAATTTTCAGAGCAGACATCGTTTTTTTCACTGAACAACTGTTTGAAATGTCCAAAGAGATGAGCGATATACTCCCCATCTTCAGCAAACTCAGAGTGCGATTCAGTAGCAAGTTTGTCTACTTTAAGAGATGTAGAAAGTTATCAGTGTATTTCTTCACTGTATGTTCCTAATTGGAATTAAATTTGCAACAAATCAAAACAATATTAAAAGCCCATCTTACATTGGTTACTAGTGTCCTGTAGATTCAGTTTGGAATGATTTTCTTATCAAAAACATAATCATTTATTGCACTGGAGCACAAACCCGCCACATGCTATTACAGTAAAAGCCAGGCATTACTTCCATCTGGCTTTGTGCACACAGGATGTTGTGCAAGCTACCAAAAGAGCTCTATTTCATTGTAATTAAAATTTAGTGTTACACTTAAGCAATAAGGCAACTCCAGGAGATGTGATTATCATGAGATAATGACCTTGGGGTGTTACAAGGCAAGAAAGCAAACAAATGCCTCTAATCCTCCAGGGGGTATGATTATTTCAGAATAACCACACCCCCTGAGGTAGTGTGATTAGTATCAGAGACAAATCTGTACTGAGAATACAGAAATGATTTTGTAGGGAAATGTTGAGGGGCCAGTCTAAGTAAAGATGATAATGAAGACTGCTGAAGCAGCAGTTTCAGATGAGCCCTGTTGTTCACGTGCTAATTCTGAAATGGCTTTAAGAACTCTCTGGACACATATAGAGCTGACAGTGATGTCATACTTCTATAAGTAATCTTCCATAAATGCACAGATCTAATCTTTTCTTCCTATTTTGATTTCACAATTTCCATTTCATAATAGCAATAAACCATAGTAAGCAATGCATTTCTGGGAGGTTATTCCACTTCTCAGGTGACTGAAGTCACTCAACCTTTAGCCTCATATCTTTCAAGGCATCTAAGAAGTGCAATAATTCCCCAGAAATGCACTGCCTGTCATGTCTTATTGCTTAATTACTTTGTACTTATCAAGTAGTTGCTCTTTAAATGTATGCAGAAGCACAGTATGTTTTACAGTTATGGTGTGTATAGGAGCAGTATAACACTGTTATGGCAAAACGTAAAATAAGTAATTGTTACAGCACAAATACAAATTAAAGCTGCAGTCTGTATTGCTACCAACTATGTTAGGTGTAGGACATTCTATTATTCTGATAAGTACTTTGTATATGACTAAGTAATGGGACATATTCAGCTTTGGTAAGGATGCAAAATATGGACCACAGAAGACAACACAGACAAGACAAAACTAAACTCTTAGAGTTTATATTCCTTTTCATAGAATCATAGAATGGCCTGGGTTGAAAAGGACCATAAAGATCATCTAGTTTCAATCCCCTGTTGTGTGCAGGGACACCAACCACCAGACCAGGCTGCCCAGAGCCACATCCAGCCTGGTCTTGAATGCCTCCAGAGATTGGGCATCCACAACCTCCTTGGGCAACCTGTTCCAGTGCGTCACCACCCTCTGTGTGAAAAACTTCCTCCTATCTATCTGACTTAAACCTCCCCTGTCTCAGTTCCTCATGTCCTTCCTCTACTGGGGACCCCAGGCCTGGACACAGTACTCTAGATGTGGCCTCAGAAGAGCTGAGTAGAGGGGGACAACCACCTCCCTCTCCCTGCTGGCAACCAATTCTTCTTCCTGATAGTTTTGGAAAGACTTAAACATTTCTAAAACCAGTGAAATCACACTAGAGTAATGACAAAAATAGTCAAATAGTGAGGCATGCCAGCAATATTTTGCAATTGATCTTTCTGAAAAAAAAAAAAAAAAGTGAGCAGGGAGGATAAAAAGCATCTTTTACTTGCAGTAAAAGGAAACTCCATTTGATTTTTTTTATGAAACCCTTAAAACTAATGTTATTCACAGCTGAGGTCAGCAAAAAATGATGTGAAAATGAAAAACTCAATTGTTGAAATCATCATGGCATCACTGCAAGATCTCCCCTCAGTTTCTCAACAAAGTAATTTCTGTCCTTTTCCTATGATTAAAACAGGACCCTCTAGATGGAAATATTTAACTTACTGGTGGAATAAAAAAAAAAAAAAGAAGAAGAGGAAGCCAAAGATTGCTGCTCAGACTTCAGTCTGGATTTTATGTGTCTGACTACCTACGTAGGTTCACAATCTATTTCTGAGCTAACACAAATGAGAAAAAAAATAGGAGCATGAATATGGGTGTGATGAGTTCTATACACGTCAAAACCAATCTATAATATAAAAACTTTCCCTTCTGGTCCTGCCAAAAAGAATACCTATATTATTAAAGCAGAAGGCATAAAGCAGAAAGCCCATATACCAGGTTCTCCTCAGAGCTGTCTCCTGAGTTTCAAGAGCTACCATTTCAAAAGGAGCCACACACAAGGAAAGCCCAGAAATTCTGTTGCAGTATGTAGGACATCAATTCTAAAGCAACTTACAAAGGTTCAATTTAAATATATTAAGCTTAAAACAAGCCTTGAGGGTCTGGAAATAATAACAAACAAACAAACAAATTAATAAATAAAATAATTTAATAGTGCAGTAAACAAAATAATATTTATTCACAATTATTTTTGTCTGCATTGCTTCAGATGCATAAATAAACTACTATGAAGTATATACATATGGTTACTAATACTGATAGTCTCATTCAAAATCTATTTTTATGCTAATGTAATATATTTCAATAACAGAATATAATGTTTCATTAAAGAAAAAATGTGTGAAATTAAATTTTACTTTGCACTAACCAAATATCTTTTTTAACGTCGCCTCATTTTGGCTTGATGGCAAAATTATTGCTTGGGCTGCTTTGAGAAAAGGCCTTCTCCTTCAGAAAAAGACTCCCACCCAAGGTAGCATTACAAAAGCAACTGACTAACAGACCTATGAGAGATGTACAGATAGGCATAAACATCTTAGTGCTTTAGAGCTTATTCTCCTTCGCATAATATCTAAAGGAGTAAATCCCTTTTGGAGAAGCAAGACTCAATTTGGCTGAAATAAAACCCAAAACCCGTCATGACTCTGATAGTACATAATGAAATAATATATAGCACATTTAATCTATATAACTGCAAATTAGTAACCATTCCCTGAAAGAAAATTAAAGTGAAAACTTCCACTCAAATCCAAAATGCAGCACTATCTGCTCAGTGCAGAAGTTCAAGATCTAACATGCTCTTTCAATTTCTGCATCTACTTTGATGTTTGAAATGTATCTGTTAATGCTGAATACTTGTTTACTGAGAAATTTTAATACTCCGCCACAGTAGAAAGAAGACTTCCCATGCCAGCATCTTAATTTTCTCAATAGTTACTGTCACTGTAACCCTTAATTTAGAGCACAGAATTGACACTATGGTAAATTACAGTGCTCCTCAAAAGCTTCACCTTCCAACCTCAGCTCTGTGATTGTGTCAGAATTTGAAAGAAGAAAAAGAGTTTGTTTCTCAGCAAGTGTGATGTCATGTTGAGCAAGAAGAGCCTCATGAAGTGAAGAGATTTGCAGTGCCAGTGTACTAGTTCAGAGCTCGTCACTCACATCTGAAATTCTGGAGTGTTGTTCTTGGCAATTTCTTAAACTTATCACCTCAAACCTTATTGAAAACAGCTGTGTTAACAGCTAGTGTATACTGAGCTGGCATAATGTAGAATACCACTTATGTCTGGATTATGTTTTATCTATTAAGAAATCATCTGGTTTTATTCAAAAAATAAGAAAAAAAAAAGACACTGTAAAGAGAAAACACCGTGTACAGGATAGCATTAAGAAGGACTTATCTTCTTAAACTACAAGGGACTTCTCTTTTTGAGCACAAGAGCTCTCCATCCTCCAGCATAAGAAAAGAAGCGGAAGAGACAGGAAGCTGTCATGGCTGAGCAAGGGCCTGCTGGTCAAGGGAATGTAGAGACAGTGGAAGGAGGGACAGGTGGCCTGAGAAGAATACAGGGATGCTGTCCAGAGGTATAGAGATGGGATCAGGAAAGCCAAAGTGCAGGTGGAAATGCACCTGGTGAGGTGTAAAATGGTAAGGGATTCTACAGGTACATGCTGCTAGGTTTAGTGCTGTTTTAATACCTTAATTGTGAATTTTGGAGTAAGCTAAACAATATTAGACAAAATTAATATTTCAAAATTGCTTCAAATTCCTTCCAGCCAGTGGAACTAATGTAATCATAGAATTGCTCAGGTTGGAAATGATTTTAAAGATTATCAAGTTAATTTATTCTTATCTTTACCACTTACATGTTGAATGGATCTCTCTGATCAAAGGCATAATTTGGATGAAGAGTAGTGCAGTCAGATTTTAAAAACTGAGACAACTAAGGCACCAAATAAACTCAAATGAAAATCTGAACCAAATCAAATGTTGAAATGTTTGCATAAATTGAATAATTCAAGAATAAAAACAGATACTTGAGGAGTTTGTTGCGTTACGGTAATTCAGATACCCAGAAATGCCCTCATTTCAGAATGGAGTATCCTTCATCTCACAAAGCTTTTTTCAATCCATAACTTTACACTTAACTTAGCATTTACAAGCCCAGATTAAAAAAATCCATCGTCTTGCACTGTAAGAAGAGTACCAGTCTCAAAATCACAAGAGATATTTTTTGTTTTCTTAACAATATAGAACAAACCATTTTTTTAAAAAATATACAATATAAAATATATATACAATATAAAAAATATAAAAGTAAAAACCTATTATTCCTGATGTCTCTAGCCCAGTGGAATTCATGTTTTGTAAATGAAATGTTGGATCATATTTATTTATTGACTGGCAAAAAGGTAAAATCCCAGAATACTTTCATCTTTTCTAACGTGGGGGGCAATTGGCTGTTTCATTTTGGAGAAATAATAAGATATTACTTGATTCTTCATTAGTTTCCTGTAGGGAAGAAACAGATCGGTCTTCAGAAACCAGTATGGACAATAACTTATATGTATTTAATATATATTTATAATTTGCTTCAGAATATTAAAAATTTAGTGAAAGTTTCTCTGCTACATCAAGCATTTAACATCCAGGGACACTTCCTTGTTACTTCTAAAATAAAATTTTACATCATTTTTCATTACAACTTTTACAGCCCTTTATGGGGTAAGGGTTGGGAAATATTTTGTGTTGTGTGTAGGACTGTATAGAGGATTGTCTCATCCCTGGAGGTCTTCAAGGCCAGGTTGGATGGGGCCCTAGGCAGTCTGGTCTAGTATTAAATGTGGAGGTTGGCAGTTCTGCATGCAGCAGGGGGTTGGAGACTTATGATCTTTGAGGTCCCTTCCAATCCAAACAGTTCTATGATTGTTATCTGGTGGATATATTTGTGTGCTTTTCATCCACGTTAGGCCAGAATGACAATAGATTCCCAGATCTCCTTGTTTTGTATCTCATTCTTATCTGTCTGTAGGTGCAAAACTAAACTGCTTGTGCAAGTTCCATCTATAATCAGACAACAGCAATAGGATTTCAAGTGATGCAGTGATTCAACCCATATATGTGTTAGGTGTATTTCTAAGGATGGGATTATTGTGCTTTAGAGATCTTCCTTTCCCATAATCTTTTCTGTGTCATGTTACAACACAGAGCAGTATTCAAATTATGACATACAAAGAATTGGATTAGGTACATAAGTTGAATCATTATTAAAGCATGATATACTTTCCTGACATGAGATTCACAAAGTTCAGCTAAGGGAAATGACAAGTCTTACAGTAGAAAGGAATAACTTCATGCACCAGTACCAAATAACTGCCAGTTGGAAAGCAGCTCGGCGGAGCAGGACCTGGGGGTTCTGGTGGACACAAGCTGACTATGAGCCAGTAATGTGCCCTCATAACAAAAAGGACCAGTGTCATACTGAGCTGGTGCCCTGTACTTACCAGACTACATCTAGAATAGGTTCACAAAAATAACGATCTGGAGCAAGGATCGGTGCGTATGTGGAGAAGCAGAGAAATGGGACTGTAGAATAGAAGGCTCATGGGAATCTTATCAGCGTGTTTAACAAATACCAGATGGAGGCAAGTAGAGAAGGTGAAAACAGTCTTTTCTCAGTGATATTCAGCAAAAGGACAATGTTTGCTAACTGAAATGTGGGAAAGTCCTCTTAAATATAAGAAGGTTTTCCTTGGTTTTCCTTGGTTTTCCTTGGTTTTCCTTGGTTTTC
>JAPSGF010000055.1:870195-1053279 GCA_035772895.1 Perdix hodgsoniae
CTGAACACGAGCCAGTAGTGTGCCCTTGCAGCTCAGAAAGCAAATGGTATCCTGGACTCCATCAGAAGAGGGGTGGTCAGCAGGGATAGGGAGGTGATTGTCTCTCTCTGCTCTGCCCTCGTGGGGCCCCTGCTGCCACCTGGTCTGGGGCCCCCAATACAAAAAAGGGAGTTGTCGGAGAGTGTCCAGAGGAGGGCCACAAAGATGATTAGAGGGCTGGAGCACCTCTCTCACAAAGACAGGCTGAGGGAACTGGGCTTGTTCAGCCTGGAGAAGGCTGTGGGGTATCCTCATTGCAGCCTTCCCGTACCTAAAGGGAGCCTACAAACAGGAGGGGAATCAACTCTTTGAAAGGGTAGATAACATAAGAACAAGGGAAAATTATTTTAAGTGGAGTGAAAGAAGATTTAGGTTGGATGTGAGGGGGAAGTTATTTACAGAGAGAGTGGTGAGGTGCTGGAACAGGCTGCCTAGAGATGTTTTGGATGCCCTGTCCCTGGCGGTGTTCAAGGCCAGACTGGATGGGGCCCTGGGCAGCCTGGTCTAGTATCAGATATGGACATGGGTGGTGCTGTACAAGGCAGGGGAGTTGAAGCTTGATGATCCTTGAGGTCCCTTCCAACCCAAGTCATTCTGTGATTCTATGATATGATTCCATTAAATTACATTTCTGCCAATGATTTAGCAGCTTATCCTGCAATTAGAAGACACTGATGATGTCTTATATAATTAATAATCTCATGTCTAGGAGTTAGAGACTCTAATCTTCCGTATGATGGAAAGAAGCACAAGGAACATTTTAAGAGAAACAGTGGGATGGCTTTTTTATCCTAAGTGTCCTACTGTGACATCATTGTAATATGCTTGAAATCAGCAAGAAGTTGCTTCCTCTGACTGAAGTTATTCCCTTGGCCCAGAAGATTGATAGAAGTAGGCAGACATCATCAAACTATTTTCAGAATTGCATTTCAAAGTCTATGGCTGCCATCCTCCAAATTAATTGCCTGAACAGATCTTTGGCATGATGCTTCTTACATTCCCATTTTCCAAACCCCCCCAACCAAATAGGGTTTTGAAGGCCAAGTGCCACGTGCCCTTCATCCTTTCTCAGCATAACAGAATTGTTGTTTGATGAGAATGAATCTTCTCTTCTCTGGTCTGTTTCTTCTCAGAGTTTGGAGATGCTCCAGTCCCTTCATCTTTATGGCCCATCATTCACCTTTTTCCAGTATATTAATGTTTCTCTTATAGTGGGGAGAGTCCAGCACAGTACATAGAACTGCAGGTGTGGTCTCCATCAGTGCTGAGTGATGGAGAAAGATCACCTTCCTTGACCAGCTGGCAGCACTCCTTTAAATGCAACCCAGGATATCATTAGCCTTCCTAGTAGCAAAGTCAGCTTGCTGACTTGTCCAACATGGTGTCCACCAGATCCTCTCCTGCCAGGCTGCTTCCACCTGGGTGGCCCCCAGTCCAAAGTCTTACTTCCAATCTGTATGGACTTCTGTTTCTAGGAAGTTGCTGCAGTATCACAACACCACAGATCTAGCATCTCCCATTCCGAAGAGGAAAGAGAAAGTGGGGAAAACTGAGAGAGGGGGAAGGTAAAAGAATGATAATCTTGCCCATAATGCTAGACTGTTGAACAGGGAGATGCCACTTACACACTTTACATAACATGTCACCAAGAGTATAAGCCACTTCACAGTCACATATAAGAGCACATATAAGAGAATATTAGTTTGGTCTCCTCATTTTTATCTTCTTCCTTTGCTGGCCAAATCAATCCCAGATATTACTGTATACAATAATTACTATATAAAACAACCTTCAGAATATACAAAAAAAAAAAATTTGTTTTAAAAAATCAACCACCCCTGAAATAGTCATCAATGTAGGTAGCAAAAAGCTATGTTTACTACTTTCATACATGCCACTCAGTAGGAGAGTAACCCCAGGAAAAGCCAATGATGAGTACTACTAAATCTATAACAACAGAAGACTGTAACACAATATTTCAAGGTTTGAAGCACCCAGAGATAAATAATTACAGTTCTGAGACTGAGATAGACTTTCAAGTCCCTTGCCCCATGCCCTACTGCCTTGTGTAGTATTAAAGACATAGAATTAGTCACACAGTGAAATTATAGTTCGAAAGGGAGATCTGGTTTGCAAGAGCCAGACTGGAAGTTAGAAGACCTACAAATTCCATCTTTTCTTTCCAAGTGAGCAATTGTACATCATGTCTGTATCTTAGAATTAGAATTTTACATGTATCTTTTATAAATGAAATAGATTCTGCATGGTCTATAATTTACTATTGGTATGAGCAAGAAAGAAAGGCATATCCTGACTGCATTATTTACATTTTGTGATAATCCTTTGAATGACTTCATTGTACTGAGTGTTTAACAAAGAAGCATTCATAGTGTATTGCAGTGTACAAGGCTACAGTTTCTGACCTGCTTGGATGAACTGAATATGTATCTTATACAGCGCTGCTCTAAAATAGAATAGATCTGCTCTTGAAACATAATTTTCAGGCTATTCTGTTAGATAGCTGATGGGAGCCCTGAAATTGGAAGTTTACAAATCTCATTATCACATTACAAATTTTTGCTGTTATATACAGAAACGTATATTATCCTTTCTGCTGTGCAACTAAGAAGATAGGTTTAAAAACACATTAATATTTCTTGCCCTCGTTATGTCTGGAATGTGGCATTCCCCCTTGCAAGTCAGCAATGGGATTCAGTTAATGTTTAGCTCCAGGTAACATTATCAATTCTCTTACCAGAAAAACCTTCCTGTTCACCCAGGACATTGATATATGCTGATGACAGTTACCTTTCAAGGTATGTGGATTTCAGAATAGCAGCATTTTGTATTACACAGTCCCAAGATTCCAAAAAGTCCTCATGGGATGTGGCTGAGGCAAAACTAACGATTTCTGTAGTAACTCCATTAAACTAAGTATACTAGAAACTTAATAAATCATGTGGACTGCACTTTGGATCAACAAGCTCTAACTTATCTCAGGGGTGGAAGATCTCAACTAGCCACTCCAAAGCCTATCACTAAGCTCAGTTTTATATTATTACATTACATATCAGCTGAGAGAATTCTTTCTGTTTTTTTTAATAATCTAACAAAGTATTTTTGTGTCTCTCAGCATTTAACGTTCAATTTGTTAAATGTCACTGAAGAATAATAAAATGAAAAAGACATCAGTTAATAACGTACTCTTTAATGTTTTATCATCCCACGACTCTCTGTTTCACCATGTTGACCTAATTTACCATGACAGGAACATGGTCCTTGTTTCAGAATATCCCAAGTATAGAAATGCCTTAGTGAGAACTGTTTGGTACCTTGGGAAACAGAGTCAGTTTTATTGACATTATTTTAACTGCTAATAGTAAGGATATATCATTAAAAAGACATAAATTACTATGTGAAATATGATTTATTTAGGTATGTAAAATTTTAGTTGCCACATATAGGGATTGATTCTTCCTTATATAACAGTGTGTCAGTCTTTTCCCATTACATCTTATTACAGTTCAATTAATATCTTTCTAGATCAGGCACACTTTTTCTGTAAATCTAAATTTTATTAAATTCTATGATTCTAAATCATAGAATTGTAGAATAGCTTGGGCTGGAAGGAACCTAAAGGATCATGAATCTCCAACTCCCCAGCTACAGGCAGGGCCACCAACTTCCATATCTAATACTAGACCAGGCTGCCCAGGGCCCCATCCTACCTGGCCTTAAATGAAACTCAAAATATAAATTCTTCAACTGAAATTCAACTAGTAGGTGAGGAGGCTAAAACGGTAACGTGTTTTCCATCTATTTGTCATGAATTTAAATCCATCTGTGTCTCTTGATAAAAATTTTTATGCATTGACTGCAGAGGCTACTACAGAAATTTTGGTCCTGATGAATAGAAGTTTACAGTGCATAAGCATAAGTTCAAGTATGGTTACACTGTAGCATTTAAAGTTCTTAAATTAGGCTGATAAAAATTTACCTATCCTTCACCTTCCAGACAGTCTTCCCAAAACAACATTGAGCCATCCAGGCATTACTGTGACTAAAATTCTATTTCCATATTTAAATATCCTTAGAATATAAAAAAGCCTATCACAGTCATCAGTATTAGACGCTAACGGACAAATACAGAATTCAGAAAATCAGAGGAAAAATGATGAGTGAAGTAGTGGACATTCAAGTTAGATGTAAGACTGGAACACTGCTTGTATCAGAAATAGTGTTGCCAGCAGGGGTGTGATCATCCCTCTGCACTCAGCACTGGTGAGGCTGCACCTTGAGTACTGTGTTCAGTTTGGGGCCCCTCACTACAAGAAAGACACTGAGACCCTGGAACGTGTCCAGAGAAGGGCAATGAAGCTGTGAGGGGTCTGGAGCACAGGTCTTATGGGGAGTGGCTGATGGAGTTGTTCAGTCTGGAAAAGAGGAGGCTCAGGGGAGACGTTATTGCATTCTTACAACTACCAGAAGGGAGGCTGTGGTGAGGTGGGTGTCAGCCTCTTCTCTCATGTAACAGTGATAGGTCTGGAGGGAATGACCTCAAGCTGCTCCAGGGGAGATTCATGTTGGCTGTTGGGAAATACTTCACCAAAAGAATGGTCAGGTGGTGGAATGGGCTGCCCAGGGAGGTTGTTAAGTCACTGTCTTTGGAGGTAGGTGTTCAAGAAACATTTAGATGTTGTACTGAGTGGTTTAGTGGGGATATAATAGTGATAGGTGAATGGTTGGACTGGATGATATTAGAGGTCTTTTCCAACCTTGGTGATTCTGTGATTCTCTGACTAGTCAACCTGCTCAGCCGTATTTATCGGAAGTATTCCTTATGCATTTTTTACTTACAAATAACTACCTTCCAGTTATTTAAGTATCAGATTCTTTTTTTTCCCCTAGACATTTAATTATTTTTCCTATTTATTCAATTTACATTCTTTTATTCTACAAACTACCTGCGATTTGTACTGTCACATTAATATGCAGTGATTCCACTGTAATTATCCAGGAGAACTCTAAAAAGAAAAAACTGCAAAAAAAAGAAAAGAAATGCATAAAAATTTACAAACTCATCTGCTATTATGTCATTTCACAAATGAAAGTATCTTATGAGACATTCTTTAGCTTTAAAAGACCAAACTAAGTATACTTCTTTATTTCTAGATGCAGATGTTTCATACATAGTGCTTTAGTATCTACCATTCCTATGAGATAACTATTTTGAAAATTGTTAACTCTGGATGCATCACCACCAGAAAGTAACTTAGATAAGCAATTGGTCTTCCATGTTTGCAAGTATTTTCACATGCTCCTCCCTAATGATCCCAAATTAGTTTTGGCCACCCCCAGTCATTACCATATAGTCTCACTTATGACCATCTTGTACTGATTCAGAATAATGATTTAATTCCCATTACATTTGTTCCCACGTGCTTGGTATGACTTCTGTTGTGCTTTCTACAACAGTACCTTTTCTTCTGGTTCACACCTATGATGCATCTTAGAAGGAATTCAAGCTGAGGATGTGATCTGATCCAGACATCTTTCACAGTGGAGGGAATTTCATAAGGAGACACCAAAAAAACAGAAAAAGAAAAAAACACAGATTTCATATGAATCAAAGCAACACTGCAAAATTATTGTTTAAACATAGCACATTCTAACAGCAATGTGTTTCTAAACATAAGGAAAAATATCATTTTCTTTCACCAAAAATCGTGAGAAAAACAGCCAAAGCAGAGGAAAAACTCATAACAACATATGAAGAATATAAATTGTTTTCATATTCTTGGGTCCCTGCCTGTGATACTGTTATCCTAAACAAAGCATTAAGGTAGCCTGCAGCCCAAGTAGCTGCCATTTCACAAGAGACAATAACTAAGAGTGGTGCAATGAACTATGATTTTCATTTCTGCTATTTCGGGGTACAAGATGACATCACTGCATTAAGAGGAACTTTAGGCAAATACAGACAATGGAGAGCAATATGCTCTTCTAGGATGCAGGTCATTATTTTAAATTTCTACAAATGCTGCTCTGAAAATAGTGTCTCCCACTTTATTAAGTTGGCTCATGACATCAGGTAGATGATGGTTGTATGGCAGTAGAGGCTGAACCTTCCTGCCAATATTCTGTTACATGTTGTTGCTGTGTGACAGATGGCAGCAAAGGGGCAGTCAGGCAAAATGGCATCTGACGTGGAAGTGCATCTGAGCAAAAGTGAAAGTGGCTCCCATTGACATTCATTGATGCTTGCTGAACGTTGATGGAGATATTGTTGCTCACAGTGGAAGTGAGGACAGTGAGGCAGTGGGTGGTGTGTTTTAGTGGTGGCAACAGAAACGTGAAAGACAAGCCACATTACAGATGGCCATGCACAGCTGTCACACCGTGAAATGAAGACTGTCTCAATCAGCTGATCTGCATGAATCAGCGGACTGCAACCAGGGAACTGTGTAAGGAGTTCAATATTGGCTTCAGTGCATTGGAAACAGCAATGTCAGTGTTGGAATGCAACCATCTGTGGCAGTCCATGGAGTGGTGGTGACATGTAAAATTACCACTGAAGATAAAGTTTAAGATGCAGCCCTAAGCAGATTAAGTCATGAGCACTGTCCTCAGGGATAGGAAAAGGGTGATACTTCTGGATTTCCTGGAGCACAGACAAATCATCAACTCTGACTGCTACATCATGATACTGACTAAACTGATAGGTCAAACTTTCAGAGTCAGGTCAAAGAAGAGGGCAGCTTTTCTCTTGGAAAATAATAACGCCAGGACCAGTACCAAATTGAAAACCTTGGAGCACATTGCCAATGTTGACTGGACTGTCCCACCCTACCCACCGTATTGTCCAGATCTGTATGTGAAGATGAAAGATGGACTGCATGGGCAACATTTTCCTAGCAACAGTGCCATCATAGCAGCTCTGAAATAATGAGTCACCTCCACTGGTGCAGACCTCTGTGAGCTTCACATTCTCTCGTTTATCTCTGGCAAGAACAGCATAGCTAATGCCAGTAACTACACTGAAAGTAATATTTTGTAGATGAGAATTTGCTCTATCAAACAGTGTTATTGTGCTCCTTGTAGCTGTTGCATTCATGGTACTAAATAGGAGACATTAATTTTGGAGCAATCTATGTATATATGCTTAGGAGATTTAAAAATTTGTAGTAAATTTGCTGATTTTGAAATCTCAATAATGATATTCTAATTGGGTAGCAATGACCTGAGCAGGAGATTTTGCTTCTTCAATGTTGTTGTCACCTGAGTAATACATTTGCTGCAGCTCTGACATTCTTCTGAAACCACATTAATGAGACCGATATGAACTAGGTGAATTATAACAGCTGATGCATGTGTTCTGCTTCATCTTTCCTTGCACAAAGCTAAAAAGCTAAAAAGAAAACATGTCACTCATCTAAGAAGCACTATAAGCTTTCATAAAAACAGTAGCATAATTTAAATGGGTCAAATCAACAACAGAAATAAGTATCTTCAGCATTATGAAACAAAATTTCTGTAAAGTAGCTGGATGGTGTGTGATATAATTGGTGCAAAAAGTGACAAATCAGTCACCTTTACTATGCTCCATCTTCATACGACATTTCAGCTTTTTGTTTAGATGAGAATCACTACACAGAACTCTGTAGAGCATTGTTGCTTTAGTCTATGCATCCCTGAAGCACTCTTGTATTTATTAGGAGGATTCCTTCTCACAATATAATTACATCATATGTATATAATTAGAATAGCAATGCATTAGGCATTGATTCACAGGACAAGAGGGGATGGAATGTATCATGAAAAGATTTCATGATAAATATCTTTTTTTTTTAATGGTTGTAAAGAGATTTTAAAAACACCTTTGCTAAAAAAGGTAATAGTGAATTACAGTACTTTCAGTACTGTACTACAACTGGCTAACTAGTTGGACTGCATCCGTGGTATGAAATAAGTATATGGAGATACAGAATTACTTAACTTCCACAGAATGTGTGTCCCCTTATTTCTATGTTTAAGATTTCTTAACATACACATTCCTTATTCTCCAAATATAACATGTAGTTTTAAAATTATATTCTACAGAAATATATATGTATAAATATTGGAAAGAAAAACTCCAGTGAACCCTTTTTGATATCAAAAGAATATATTTTAGTTGCTTCCAACTAAATTAGAATCATACCATAAAATCATAGAATGGCCTGGGTTGAAAAGGATTTCAAAGATCATCTAGATTCAAACCCTCTGTTATGCGCAAGGTTGCCAACAACTATACCAGGCTGCTCAGAGCCACATCCAGCCTGGCCTTGAATGCCTCCAGGGATGGGGCATCCACAACCTCCTTGGCCAAACTGTTCCAGTGCGCCACCACCCTCTGTGTGAAAAGCTTCCTCCTAATTTCTAACCTAAACCTCCTCTGTCTCTGTTTAAGACCATTCCCATTGTCCTATCATTATCCACCCTCATAAACAACCGTTCCCCCTCCTGTTTATAAACTCCTTTCAAGTACTGGAAGGCCACAATGCAGCTCCATCAGCTGTGTGGTGTTTAAACAAGCGTAGAAGATTAACGTGGAATAGATAGGTAAAGATAATAAGATACAGTCTGATCAAGACAGAAAGGAGGACCCACAACAAAACAGATCTCAAGATATGTATGCTTTTGCACTTTTAATTAATGCAATTAGAAAAACTGCCTAAAACAGAAGTTTGTTCCTTGCTGAAGTCTCAAATGTAATCCAGAATAGGCAGAGAAACAACAGTCTCTGTTATATACATAAGTGAGAATTGTTATCAGTCCTTCCTTCAGATCAATAGCATAGATCTTCTCAAATGTAAACAAAAGAAGAATCTTCCAGAGAGAGAGAAATATGTATATATTCTCTGTCTGGATCATATCAGGTGGGTATGTCAGACCTCACAAGGTTGGTGCATTTCCATAACGTGTACTGGAGAATAAAAGAAAGCAATGGATCAACATCCCCAAGAGTTATTCACTTCAGGCAGCAAAACCTAATCTCAGTGTCTAAATGTCAGTACTTATATAAAAACTACATGTCTAAGTCTGCCTTTGTGGTCAACTCATTGTTAGTTGATACCAGCAGGTGGGCTATATGTTTGACTAAATGTCATTATGTATTTTGGGGTGATTTTCAAGTTCTTCAAAATTTATTAACTGTATTGATTAGATGGAAGTCTAGATATCTAAATCATGCTTTGGCACTTGTAAAATTGAATTTAGATTTATTTTTTTTTTGTTATTTGAAGCTGAGCATCACTCTTGACCTGTGTTTCTAACTGGTACTTCTGTGATCACAGGCATTAGAAGTGTACTTGCTTGTTAGCTGCTCAGAACATAAAGGCAGACCACAAGATTTGAGGACAGGATGAATACAATCTCTTAAGGAATTTGTGGGATTTCTCTCTTTTCAAAGTCCCATTTTCTGGCCCAACTAATACATTTCTGAATTACTACACAGCAGCAAAACTCCTGTGTTTGGCAGTCATCTAGGTCTTGCCTCATGATGCATGAAAATTAGCTTATTCTTCTTTTACAAAACAGTGAATAACCTCAAACTGTCATATGTCCTAGGGAACAAATAATCTATACGTAAATTATTATGAACCAAGTGGGCTGATGTGACTTGCTCTTCTATGCACTAGTAACCTACTACTCCCAGACTTGTTCTGCTGTACCCCTAGAGGAAACTAAACACACAGTGTTTCAAACTATAAGAGAAGAGATTTAGATTGGAATAAGGAAGACTTTTACAATGAGGTTAGTGAAGCACTGGCTAGAGAGGTGGGTACCCCATCCCTGGAGACATTCAAAGTCAGGCTGAGGAACCTGATCTTACTCTGCATGTCCCTGCTCATTGCAGGGGAGTTGGATTAGATGACCTTTAAGGATCCCTTCCAACTCACACAATTCTATAATTCCATGTCTGAGAATATCAACTGACTCCTTTTGTACTTCTCATGGTTGCCAGCTGACAGTGACTGGCATGAAGATATTCATTAATGGTTACCTTCATCTGCAAATTTAATGGATTTTACTCACAGACAAAATACTCTAGAAACTATGATCTGTTACAACCCAATCATGCACAGTTTTGAGGATCAGCTAGGGTGCAGTCCATGCCCACTGCTTTCATTTATATCCCCAGCTTCCTACCTCTCTTGAAGGTATGGGGCAACTCTTGGCAGTGTACCTTTGCACACCTTAAGGAAGGTCCCCATGAAGTAGTTTTAGTTCACTGACTCACAACTGATCACCACTCTTTCAGCTGCAAAAAAGTTGCTTATGCTGAAGCCACTCTGTGAATATATTGAAACATTTCTTAGAAAATGTACCCCTCCATTTTCAAAGGGATGTGAATTTCCATGTATAGCAGAAGTAAGATTTACAGGAGATCAATGAAGCTTTCCCAGTTGATAAAAAAAAAAAAAAAAAAAAAAAAAAAAAAAATTTTTCCCATTAAAAAAAAAAAAAAAAAAAAAAAAAAAAAAAAAGATCGTGTAGACTTCAGAACAATCAAAGAGTTAATCTAGCTTCATTCTTACATGACTAAAACTCACTAGTAGGCTTTTATTATGTTAATTTTCCAAACTTGCAAAGCAAAAACTCACTAAAGTGAAAGTAATCAAAGGGGCCATTTGGTAGAGACAGAAATGAACTGCGTCTTTTGAAGTGTTCCAGAGAAAATGTGTTCAGAATATTGAAGTCTCAAGTGAGTTACCAAAGGTTATTCATTCACAAGTGAGATAAATTCATACCTGTCAAATTGTCTGGATTCTCCGTGTGATCACTAGGGCCTCAAATCATTTACTTTTCTCCCCAGTGAAAGTTCAGTATTTTCACATATCCAAATTTAGTAGCATTTCCTGTGTCTGAAGGTAAATTAATTCATTTTCCTTTCATCTCACCACTTTTACCAGACCAGTGTGGAGTGAAAATATTAAATCCAGGTTGGCTGACATACATCATTCTTAAATACAGTTTCACAGTCCATACGGCCTGCAACCTCCTTACAACAGATACTATACTTCCAAGCAGCCTTTTTAGTAAAAATCCTACCGCTGTCAAAGTGGGTGTGTAAAATGCTACTTCACACTAATTCAAGTCCTGTTTAGCTCTTGAATTCTTTTCCACAGCTTAAGCTCTCATATGTCCAAAAGAAGGCAATGTGCACCCAAAAACCTTCTCCTTTTTCACTTTGCTCCTTGACCCAGAATGAATATCTATCTGCAGTCTAAACCTCTCTTATTGTAATAACATGAATCATTGTTTCCACCATGCAAAGTGTGGGCTGAATTTGAAATTAGTCCTATGGACTGATGCAAGAAAGGGAGAAACCTTATGTTCTGAAAGGAAAAAAAAGGTTGTCAGAGCAGACAATAGAGAATAAATTTGTTCATGAAGCCAGAAGCCTGAAAATGGTGGACAAAAGCTTTCACCAAGGAGGGAATTCCCTGAGAGAAACCGAGACAATCTAATGGACTTTTACTGTTTTCTTAATTGTTCCTTTTAGTAATTGCATATAACACCAATTTGGATTGTAAATGGATTCATGATCACAGTCATCACATAACCAGGAGTATTTTGTATTTTTTGTGGTTATTTTGCTGTTGTTGTTATCTTCTATGCTTATAGCTACACTGTAAATATCTTAATAAAAGAAGTTCCATGTATCTTTCACATGCTTTAGGATAACTACGTTGCCATTAAAAAACAGCAAAAACAACACCATTTCTCAAATAATGTGGTTTTTGTATTCTGCACTTCTTTTTTTCCTCTTTTTGTTCAAGTGCAGTATCTCATAATGTTTTTGTCCTGTGCTTTACTGCATTTGGTAACTTGGTGCAATGGAGGAAGATGGAATTTTGAATAATTCAGTGTGACAAAACCGGAGAGATCTCTTCATTATTTCTCCTTCATATGTAAGAAATTTCAGAATTCTTATTTCTTCACATAGTAATGAAACTCACAAACATGCACTTCATTATATTTAATTTCCATCTTTCTGAGAAAACTTTAAATTCTGCTTTCCAGTGACATTGATCAGTGTTCAAGAAACATCTAGGTGTTTTACTGAGGGGTATGGCTTAGTGGGAAGTATTGGTGAGAGATGGAATATTGGACTGGATATCTTGGAGGTCTTTTTCAACCTTGGTGACTCTATAATTCTATGATTCTATGTTGCTTACATTTTTTTTCCCAATGAAAATCTGTGCATTACTTCCATGTGGGAATCTATGCACTGCTCCTCTAAATTCAGTTATGAAATACCAATTCTGAAAAATGTAGCTAACAGTATCAAATGATTTGTTGATGCCCATATAAAAATGACAAAGAATCACAAAAGAGTTAAAACAGTGAAATACTCAATCAAAGAAAAAATGAAATATTGTCTCTTCAGGAGTAAAGGCTGAAATATTCCATATTTGTATCTTGAATAAGACAGTATCATGTCTTTGAGTAAGATTTTTTTATATTCACTAATGTAGGTTGGAATATCTGTACAAATGAAATATAAAAGAGAAATTATATTATTATTATAGAGGAAGTTCTTCTTTATGTGATCTTTTATTATAATAGAAAATACTGATTGGAACAGCCCTCCCCTCCCCCATCCACACACATATAAAACAAACAAACAAAAAACACAAAAAACCACAAAAAAACCCAAACACTCCATTAAATTCATATTTAATTTCTACTTCTCCAATAGCACTAACAGTTTTCAATTTATACTATTGTAATCGAAGGGCAGCTCTGTAAAATTAACAGACCTGACATATTCTGATCCCGCTGAGGGGAGAACATCGCGCAGCAGGGTCAGAGAAAAATGTAACAGCATATGTACATTGTATAAATACAAATAAAACAGATCACACAGTGCTCAGGAAAATGACAGCTACTTTAATTCTTAAAGGGCTTGGATTTCCAACCCTTTTAGAAATTACGGAATGAAGAATAACAAAAAAACAACCCCCCATTATTATCCAAGCGTAAGTGGTATAAGATCATTTATCTTGATGGATGTCACCTTAGAGCACATATTATCCCTATCTCTCAAAGTGTTTTTTCCCCCTTATTTCATCTCTGACATTCATTGTAAATTTAATGATCCACATACGATTTGCTGGTGTCTCAGTCTGGTGTTTTGAATCATGAAACTAGTGCTAAATTTATGACACTGCAGTACCACTTAGTGAATCATTAAGCAGTACAGTGATTTTAATGATTTGGATCATACTGGACCTCATCATTGTATAATGAGGTTCCATTTAGTGTAAATTTTATGTAAAAATTCAATTTGCAAACCAACAACATGAAACTACAACATTTTTTCTAACCTGACAGTGTATTTATTTATTGTGATTTCTGCCAACATTTCACACGGGGTAAGAAAATGCTAGCTCATTACAAATATAATACTTTACAGTTCTTGCACCTCTGAAAAATCATAGAATCATAGAATCACAAGGCTGGAAATGACCTATAAGATCATCTAGTCCAACTGTCTTCTCATTACCACTGCTACCACAAGCTACTAAACCATATCTCATAGCTCCTCATCCAAACACCTCTTGAACACTGTCAGGGATGGTGACTCCACGACCTCCCTGGGCAGGCCATTCCAGTGCCTAACCAATCTCTGAGAGAAAAAGTTTTTCCTCATGTCTAACCTAAACAAGTATGCACATTCAGACTGGTAATCATTTTTGTAGAGGTCTATAAACCTCCATAGGGCTTAGACATTATTATTAGAATATGCTGAACTGGGTTGTGGTATTACTGATCTAGCTAATCAACTGGAAAAGTGATTGGCCAAAGGGCTCCCAAAATCCTTCTCTGCTGTCCAAGAGGATCCCTGAACACAGAGAAGAACACTGGTTATCCACTGCGGTCCCTCTATTGCTTTTTCCATTACAAAGTCTGTTTCTCAATCTGAAGGCCTACCACGCTAAAAGTTCATTAAGTTGCTTCTCTAAAATCAGCTTAAAGTAATTACTGCTACAACTCAAAAAGTGATTGCCCCATTTAAAGAAGTATACTCTGCATAAAAGTTATAGACAGAATGGAGTCATTATCTAATTAAAATAGCTGGTAGTTTAATATGCTTTTTTCTTTTCATTTGCAAACCAGCAGTTTTATATGCATATAGTTAGCAAAGTTTTCTTCTCAGGAAGGTTTTCAGCAAAGAAAAAGAATTTAACTATTGCAGATAATAATTTTTATAATTTTCTAATTCCATCTCAACTGAGCTCATGGAAATAGTAAATAATATGGTTGGGCCAAAGCCTTAAAACAGAAGATTCCTTAATAGAAAGGAATGACAGTTCTTGAAAAGGCTGATCATTTTTCAGTTTTTCTGGTCCAGATGACATACAGATGACATTTTGTGGATGCCCCATCTCTGCAGCCATTCGAGGATGTGGCTCTGGGCAGCCTGGTCTAGTGGTTGGCATCCCTGCACATAGCAGGGGAGTTGAAACTAGATGGTCTTTAAAGTACTTTTCAGGCCAGGCCATTCTATGATTCTGTGATACACCTGAGGAGGCTGAGATTTAGATAATTTAGCTATTGAAGCACTGCATCATTTTTGAGAGGATGTATTAGTTATGTACCAAAAATCGTTAAATAATTTGATTGGTTAGTTCAGCAGCACAAGGCATCTCAGTTTCTCTAAATAGTTTAAAGATGTCAAAGGAAAAAAAACTGAAATGAGCAAGATGAATTTTTTTTTTCCTTCTGTGGAAAAATGAAAGCAGTGAGTAAATCAAATGTATGTAACTGGAAAATAAGCAAGGTGACACAATTCTAACAAGGTCTCCAAGAAATCACAGAATCACAGACCCAAAGGAGTTGATAGGAACCTCTGGAGATCACTGAGCCCAACCTGCTGCTAAATGAAGCGCCCTACAGTATGTTACACAAGAAAGCGTCCAGGTGGGTTTTGAATGTCTACAGAGAAGGAGACTCCACAGCCTCTCTGAGCAGCACTGTTTGAGTGCACCGTCAGCCTCACAGTAAAGAAGCATTTCCTTAAGTTTATATGGAACTTTCTGTGTTCCAGGTTGCCCCTTGTCCTGTCTCTCATTTAAAAGAGCCTGGCTCCATCCACTTGACTTCAGCAATTTAGATTTAGATATTTGTAAGTACTGTTCAGATCCCTCCTCAGTCTTCACTTCTCCAAGCTGAACAGTCCCAGATCTCTCAGCTTTATCCTAACAAGAGAGATGCTCCAGGCTCCTAAATCCTCACGTCACAAGGTGTCTTGGAATGCTGTTATTACTTTTTCTCACACTTACTTAACTCATATGCCCAGTTCCAGCCATAAAATGGAGAAACTTTCTCTTAAACACCATCAGTGGATAAAAATTATGTAATAGTACTCAACTGTGTATTTTCAAACTGAAAAGGAATAAAGCACACACAGAATCTCCCCTCAACCTGTTAGCTTTCTTTTCTACCATGAAGTAAAAAGCACAAGGGTAACCTACAATTTACAGAACCAGGAACATTCAGTAATCGACTTAAGAGACTGAGTATATAACGTTCATAGAATAATAGAATCATACAATCTCAGAATGGCTTAGATTGGGAGGGACGTTATAGATCATCTGTTTCCAATCCCTGTGCCCTGGGCAGGGTTTCTATGGTTTCTACCCACCAGATCAGGCTGCCCATGGCCCAGACTTGAATATGTCTGGGGATGGAGCATCCACAGCTTCTCTGAACAACCTGTTCCAGTGCCTCACCACACTCTGAGAAATTTCCTCCTAATACCTAAACTAAATCTCCCATCTTTTATTTAAGAGTACTCCCTGTTGTTCTGTCACTATCAGACTGTGTAAAAAGTTGGTCTCTCTCCTGCTTTTAAGTTCCCTTTTAAGTACTGGAAGGCCACAATGAGGTCTCCATGGAGCCTTCCCTTCTCCAAGCTAAACAAACCCAGCTTCCTCAGTCTTTCTGCATAAGGGCTTTCTGATAATCTTGGTGACCTTCCTCTGGATCTGCTCCAACATCTCTATGTCCTTATTGTGCACAAGGTCCCAGATGTGAACACAATGGTCCACACAGAGCTTCAAGAAGGAAACCCTTCTTTTGATGCAACCCAGGATACATTTGTCCTTCAAGGCAGCAAATGCAAACTGTTGGCTCCCTGAATGCTTTTCATCTACTGGAAGTGTGCAAGTCCTTCTCCACAGGGCAGCTCTCAATGACATGTTCTCCTAGTCTACACATATTTGGGATTGCCCGGATCCAAATGCAACATTTTGCACTTGGACCTGTTCAATCTTACTGTGTTCACACAGGGCCAATTTTCAAGCCTGTCTAATACCTTTGGATAGCATCCTTTCCTTTTATTGTATTAGCTTAGTATCATTAGCAAACTTTCTGAGGGTACACAAAATCCTACTATCCGGATCATTGATAGACATTGAAGAGCCCCAAGACAGACCTCCACCTGGACACAGAGCCATTGACAACAGTCCTCTGGCTGCAGCCTTCCAACCAATTCTTCAATCTCTGAATAGTTTGTCTCTCTTCAATGGAAAGATAAAAATGTGATAAGAAACCATGTCAAAAGCCTTGTAGAAGTTCAGGTAGATGGTATTACTTGTTCTTCCTTTGTCCATCAATGCCATCACTCCATTATAGTGTGAGGTAGGAAAGCGTAATTGGGAAAATGCAACAAAGTCTCCAGGAAATCATTTGAAACATTTTGCTTAACAATTTTCCACTCTTAATTGTGACAATGGTGTAGTCACAGGACTTTCCATTAGCTCTGACTGCAGTGCGCTGTGCAATTTTGCTACTATAGTATGAGTGAATAACAAAGCTTGCTTTGATGTTGCTGAAGAGATATACAAATGCAAACTCTTACAAGAATACATTTGATGATATTCTTTTACAAGTTTGTTGTTGTGTTTTTGTTTTTTTTTTGAGTACCAGAGCTAAAAAGGTCTAGTTCCCTACAGATGTGTTTCACAGATTATATCTTCTGTTACAGGTATTGTGTTTCTACCAAGTATTTATTGCTATCAGAAATCACTTTAGTTTTCTGTGGATTTTCTGATATCTAATGAAGGCTGAGCAGTGGTTGCAATCTTTTCTTCAGTTGGGTCACTAACAGGGTTTTTCTGTTCACCTTCACAACTTTTCACAGATTTGTGAGATGTGAAACATATATGTTGTTGTGAAATTTCATCAAAGCTTACCATGGGTTATTAAGAGAGGAAGAGTCAAGAGAAACAGTCAGACAGACTAGGGGAAAGGTAGTAGAAGTGCAGAAAGTCTGTTTTTGTTGTAATCAAAACAAATACAGAAAGGCAAATTAGTAGTTCGCTCTAAAATTGTCTCTTTTTTTTTTTTTAATTAAATGGAATATTTTAATTTGATCTTGCTACAATCTCAAAACTGCCTAAAAAGGGGATTTTTTTTAACATGCTGTGTCAGCCCAGTTCAGCTGGAGCATTCAAATGAATTGGTCTGCAGTATTTCTTTCAAGTGGGTATCAAAAAAACCACAAAAAGGCTTCAGAAACCCTCAAAAAATGTTTTTATTAGAACATGAACCATCATGAAGAAATTTTTTGAAGACAAAAAAATCTGGTCTGCCAGCTGAGACAAAATTAACTATTAGAGTGGGCAAAAATACCCCAATGTATGGCTGCCTGGTCAACTCTGCTCTTTCCAACTGTTCATGCTAGCGTTCTTAATGAAAAATATTTTCATGGATGAATAATGTTCTACTCATTCATCAGTCCTGGTCACCTAGTTGCCATTGACAAACCTCTGCTCCATTTCAGACAATTTCAATAGAGTAATAGAAGAGCCAAACATGATTAAATGAGGATTCATGAGTTAGCATGTGGGTTATGAATTTTTTCCATAGGTAGCCATAAACATATGGCTTAAGCATAGTTCGACTCTTTGAAAGAGTAGATAACAGCAGGACAAGGGGAAATGATTTGAAGTTGAAGGAGTAAAGATGTAGGTTGGATATCAGGGGCAGGTTCTTTACAGAGAGAGTGGTGAGGTTCTGGAACAGTCTGCCCTGAGAGGTTGTGGATGCCCTGCCCCTGAAGGTGTTCAAGGCCAGGTTGGACAGGGCCCTGGGCAACCTGGTCTAGTATTAAATGTGGAGGTTGGTGGCCCTGACTTTGGTGGGGGGGGTGTTAGAGATTCATGATCTTTGAAGTCCCTTCCAACCTAGGCCATTCTGTGGTTCTGTGATTCAGTGATATTGTCCCTGTAGATATGAGCAGATGACCATGCATCCCATGTATGTAACCTGGAATCAGAGAGCCTCTGTGGCCATTTGCCCAGACAGAAGTTCAGGTGATTGGAAGTGACTGTGTGCAGTGTAGCAAAGAGGAATTTCTGTAGGACACATGAAAGAGAACTGCAGGTAGTGCAGTAGAAATTGAACGTTGATGGAGACCAAATAGCAGATGTGAGCACGGTGAGTGGTGAGTAGTACATTTCAGCAGTGATGACAGTGACAGTGGGTCACCTCCACTGGTGCAGATTTCTACAGGCGTTGCATGCAGGCTCACGTTCATTGCTGGTGAAGATGCATAGCTCATGGTGGTGACTGTTGAAAAACACTATTCTGTAGCTGAGAATTTTCTCTATCAGACAGTGATGCTGAGCTCATTATATCTGTTGTAGTTTCCATGGAAATAAATAGGAAGCATTACTTTCAGCATGACCTATGTACTTGGAGAAATCCCTCAGAAAAGGTTAGCTAACCTACAGGTTATCATGACAGCCTCTTGTTGGTTTGTGAGCAGCTTTGTAGCAGCTCATATGGAGCACACTGTTCTTCCAACATAGAGATTAAATATCTAAACAGATGCCAACTGAAACTTCAAAGCACATAATGTGACATTATTTGGGAGAAGTACTATTGTTTGGGCTGTGAGAAAGTGAATACTCAGGGAAAAAAAAGGCACTGTCAAAGGTGACTAGTGACTCTCGTCAATACTTTAAAACACCTCAAAAGTTAATGTATGTTTCAAAATATTTCATGTAAAACAGGCACTGTGAATCATCCACCTCATGAATCAATATTTTTTACAAATGTTGGCTGGTGTCTATCTGAAGCTTGAGATATTTCTTTTGTGAAGTATAGATCAGTCATTTATAACCCTCATTTTAAGAATAGGACCAAAGCTGGCAAGTTTCAAAAATGTAGTTCTTAAATATGGAAAAAAAAGACCTAAGCAAACCCTGAAAACAAACAAAAAAAAACCACAGACAACTGTTCCTCCCCAACACCCCAACACACCCAAAAATCCAAGGTTTATTGTAGATGAGCTGGAGGATGAATATCATTTGAGTACTTGAAAGTCTATGTACTCTTTGATTTCAGACAGCTTTGTTTTGCCAGCTGTATTTTCAAGCAGCCAAGGACAACAACAACAGACAGAGTAAACTTTGTTTTGGCACCCAACCCACAATCTGATGAGATAAACTTGTGTTTTTCTAAGTTTCCATACTGACATTCATTGCAATAACAAGCTATTCTTCTGCTGAAGATGTAAGTTGCATGATGCTGGTTTTTTTAGAACACTGTTATATGGAACTATTTACATATCAGAGCATTGTGATATCTGTTTAGTGTGCTTTATATAAGATCGTAACATACTGTTGTATGATTTGATTTTTTTTCAATTTTATATGTAATTAGCTATCCATATCATAAAAAGAAAGAAAGCTTTTCCATGGGAAGGATTTCCATCTCTTTGTTCATTTCGGCATTTTCATGGCACTTCTCCTGCCTACTCAGGACAGCACCATTTTCCTTGAGGTGCCACTTCTTCCCATATGATCTTAATTTTACTGCTTAGTAGCAACTAACCTTATAAAAATCAATAACAAGAAGAAATTTGTTTGATAATGGCATGACTAATATCATAAGAAAGCTTAAATGAACAAAACAGTTCTAGACAGGATTCTTCTAAAGAATATTACCATCAGCCTAGTAATGCAGGGAGGTATTTGGATAAAGTTAAAAAACTGGAACATCTATTAAAAGAAAAGGTGGCTTGGAAAATCAATGCAGACTTCAATATTTCTTAGGCTACAAATGACCTTCTTGTATGTAAAGACTTCATATTTTTCCTTTCACAAAACATTTGCTTTCCATAATGCTGTAAATACAGGCACTTTTATTCCTTTCTCTGTCCATCCTCCATAATATTAACAGAAGGTAACACTGTAGACATCAATAGTGGAAGTGTTCTTGCTAGGCATGTGCATGCATTTACAGCATATGCTGGAATAATGGAAATGGTGAAAACTTCCTTCAGAGTCCACTTTTTATAAAGTCTTTACTGCGTGAACACAATAATGTACTTAAACAAAATTGTTTCCTATACACTTGTTACCCATTTACTTTGATAACTGAGTTCTGAAATATTAATCTTAACATTAAAAAAACTGAAATACAACATGATTTATTCCAAACCTCTGATATTTGTTGGTAGTCCATTGTTGATCTTATCGTTCAGATTTTAAAATCTCTGATCAGGGATTTTTTCTGCTCCAACAGTTTTAATTTTGCAGGCCACTGGACCTTAATGTGAGCTAATCTCTTTACATATTTTGTGGGGGGAAAAAAATCTAAGAAGGCTTTTCTGTTTAAAATAACGTGTTTATGTGCATGCACAGCAATTACTGACATTTTATAATGTTCCTTTTGCTGTTCTGCACATCTCAAATGTCTGTGTCTGGGCACCAAGGGAGAAAAAAACTCTTTGAAAACACAGACTGAATGAGATGCTAGGTTAATATAGGAGTGGGTCCGTTTTAATAGCACAATTTTTGCTTTATTGCACTGTACTTCAAAGAGACTTGAACATAATTGATTTCCATTTTTTTCCTCTTTTACCTTATTAAAGTCTGAGCTAAGGATATTCTCCTCTGGAAAGTAAATATATCCTTTCTTGTGTCATATACAAAAAAAATACAGGAAGAGTTGCTGCAGGAGAAATGGGTGATGTACGGCCAGGGAATCTTTGTAAGAAGAGGAAGATCACTGGATTCATGCCTATAAAGCTGTTTAAAAACAAAGAAAAAGGAAAGTATGAAGTGTAGGAATACCAGAATGCCTACGCTGTTGTTAATGTAAGGTATCACACCATATCTGGAGTCTTCATATTGTACGTCTACATACCTGCTCACTGTGTTTCTGAGAGTTGTGTCTGAGCCTATTTCTAGCATTTTGTCCACTGTTAACTCCTAGCCCTTTGGACCATAATGGACTACAATGGTTGCCATATTTTGTTTAAAACTGACTACTCAGCACTTAATGAAGGGAACACCAGTGATAATTTTGAAATTGAGAAATAAGAATGAATTTGAAAAATAAGCAAAGGGCTACAAAATAACAGTGTTAATGGGAAATTCCTCAAGTCTGCATTTTAAGATGTCAGACTCATTTAAGGGATCTTCAAAGTTTGAAATTGCACTTTGAAATGCTGCTTTATAGTACTTCTGATCTACTTTAAGAATATCTAGATAGGAAAAGTTCATTTATGCACAAACTTACCTAATTAACTTGCACTTTATCCACCTTTGTGATTCAGTGAATATCATTTGTTATCACACTCAGGTTTTCCTCTCAGAAACAAAGAAAGCAAGCCTTTCAACTCCCTCTTCTTCAATCGCTGCTCTTGTCTCCTGACTCCACAAGTCAGACCTACCCTTTTGCTATCCTTTAACCAACTTTCATAAAAGAGCCTTCTTCCCATCTTGTGGTAACTTAGTTTCTTTAATTGGTGAAAAAAGTTAGAAATGTTTCAATACAGAACATTTTCTAGACTTTTGGAAAGAAAGCTGATGCATATCTAATGTAAATATCTATTGCAAATTCAAAAGGTTTTAGGTGTGAAAGTTTTTTTTGTTTTTGTTTTTGTTTTTTTGTCATTTTTATCAAAAGCTGTAATTCTGGCAATTTTCCTAGAGACCAAAATAGCAACAAAAGCTTCCTATGTTATAAACAGTTGCCAGAAAAGAAATGCATGGAATTTTATACTTTCACTTGAAATGCACCATATGTTCTCTAATACCTACGCACAATAGGGTGCAACTTTAATGACTTGCTTTTTGTGCCCCTGTTGTTGTTAGGTATTAGAGGACATATGGCATGGTGCAGCCTTAACAGTGATTTTTCTTGTTTCAGTGGCTTTCTGCTGCAGGCATTGTATTACTTTAGTGATGATATTGCTGAGACAATTCATTCACTCACTTGTTGATTTCTAACTCTTAAATCTGAGAGTCCTTTCAGATTTTACATACTTGTGGAATCTGAAAATCAAATATGTAAATAGCATCTTTACTTTTCAAAGTCTTCCCTTCTTGCCTCTCTTTTTACACACATGCTTATGTGTAAAAGTAAGTGAGCAGCATCGTGGAAGTGAGCAGCATCATGTCTTTCTTTCCCTATTGTGTTCTCCTTCTCCTGCTCAACTCTTGTTAACTTCAGTATCTGCTCCGTTTATTTACTCAGTCAGGTTGAGCTCAGTGATTTCTTACTATTTACAGCCTGGAGCTTCATCCTTGGGGTCCCTTCCAACCCAAGCCATTCTATGATTCTGTGATTCTGTGATTCTATGATTCTATCGCAATTATATAATTTAATAAATACTTTGATGTGTGTATCTTACAAGCAAAGTCAAACTGTTCTTTGACGTTCTTTATTGCTGCAGTGTCATTCCTAGCCAGCATGTAAAATGCATTGCTGAAGATGATACAAAGGCACATACTCCTTTCTTTTTTTTTTACATGTCCAGTATTGGACCTCACAATGAAATAATTTTTTGGTGCTGTTCTGCAGGCAAGAGGAATTTGCCATGTGTTTCTGAGGACATATGGTATCTCAGTAATTCATACTGCCCCAACCTCCTAAACAGATTAAAACATTTCTTCTTGCATGACAAAAACTGACACAGTTTCCCTGCCCAGTAATCTAGAGGACATTACTAATGCACAGCAGTAGAAAACTGAATCAAGACTTCATACTTCACTACACAAAGCAGATACCAGTTTTGCCCAAAGTCATGGTTTTATTGTGAATCCTGTAACAGTTAATTTTTTACTCAGTTCTTTACTAGTTGTTGATCAGAGCAGATAAATTGTAATCTCAATTTACATCTGTTTTATGAATATATAGCTGTCTTTTCTATGGGCACTGAACCATAAACAGAACGCATCTGAAAAGCTCAACAATCAGAAAGAGAAGAAAAACAACTAAATTTTTATTTTTTGTATGCTATTTGTTACAGTTCAATATCTGTGGAAGAAATAATTCAAAATCTTTTAGTTTTAGGAATGTCATTACTGTGATGAATCACTGTGCTACAAATCAATAGCATCTTAAAATTAAAAAGAAAATATCAATTACCCAAAATGATGATAATCCACCAAAGAAAAAAAAAAATCATGAGAAAACTCAGGAGAGATCAAACAGTTAAATCTCTAAAATACCTATTCTCACTGTTTCTTTTGCATGATGATGTTGATCCATGAGTGGTATTAATGTTTGTACTCATTTTCTCAATTTTTCTTTTAAATTTTGCAAATAACTATTCTAAGGATTATAAAAATGTTGGAAAATGTATGTAAACATTCTGTGTACAACTGTCACAGAATCACAGAACTATAGGTAATGGAAAGGACTTCTGGAGATTGCTGAGCCCAACCCCCTGCTAAAGAAGGTTCCCTACTCAGGAAAGTGTCCGGGTGGGTTTTGAATATCTCCAGAGAAGGAGACTTCACAGACTCTCTGGGTGGTTTGTTCCAGTGCTCTGTGAACCTCACTGTAAAGATTTTTGTCATATTCAGGTGGAAATTCTTGTGTTCCACTTTGTGTTTGTTGCACCGCCGAAAAGTGCTTGGACCTATCCTCTTGATTCCTACACTTTAGTTACTTATAGGCATTGATGAGATTCAGTGAGAACACTGAGATCCCTCTCAGTCTTCTAATTTCCAGGCTGAACAGTTTCAGGTCTCTCAGCTTTTCCTCATTTATGGTGATGCTCCAGGCTCCTCCATCTTTGTAGCCCTCTGTTAGACTCTAGAAGTTCCCTGTCTTCTTAAACTGATGAGCTGCCAGTCAGCTAATTCCCAGTCCATCTCACCATCCACTTATCTATCCCACGCTTCCTAAGCTTACCTATAAGGATGTCAAAAACCTTGCTGAACTACATACAATGCTAACCTCTCCTCTACCGAGTTGGTCATGATATCATAGAAAGTTACCAGATCGGTCAAGCAAGATTTCCTCCAGATGCTTGGAGATTAAATCCAAAATAAGCTGTTTCAACTTTCCAGGGATGGAGGCTGACTAGCCTGCAGTTTCCTGAATCCTTCTTGTCTTTTTTGAAGACTGGAGTGACACTGGCTATCCTCCAGTCCTCAGACATCTCTCCTGTTCTCCATGATCTCGTTGTCCTTAAGCCATCTCACCAGATTTAATTCAAAGTGGGCCTTAGCCTTTCTTGTCATATCCCTGCATTCCTTGACATATAAAATGTGCATGCAATGTCTCTTACATATGACATCAAATCTGGTAGGCAGAAGTTGCCAAATAAAAACCTTCTTCAAGTCCCCATTGTGCTTGTGATTGCTTCCTCTGTCCCAGTAAGCACTGGGAGTAGGTCACAATGTAGAAGGCTTCTCAAATGAGCCATGAAGATTGATAAAATACAATCTGAAGTAGCTGTTGGCACCTTCCTGTCAAGCTTTCTAATAAGTACTGTGTTACTGCTAGAGTCAACTGTCACATTATTTCCAGGCTAATAAATGGATTCTATCACAAAAAGTACACAGGGAAAAAAAAAAAAAAAAAAAAAAAAAAAAAAGGAGCTGATAAAGGAACTTTCCTTTTAATTACATCTTTACGTATCCATAGAATATAATCAAATTGTTGACAGAGAAGATTTTCAAGTTGTAGGAGGACACACTGTTCAGTTTATGCCTTTATATACTTGTAGTTATTCACAACTGAAGCCAGTAACTTAAAATGTTGCAGGAGTTTTTGCTTGTTTAAAATTTTCAACTCATTTGAGAAAGTCAGCTACTTCCTATATCAATTTTCATGCTTCTCCCTGTTTCTCCTAGCTGAGATTCTCTCCATAGCAGGAAAAAAAAACAAACAACAAAAACAAAGACGACAAATGTCCAGAAAGAATAATTACCCACAAAAAGCAGATCACAGAAAAATTAATTCACAAAGATTCATGTACCAAAGTACATATGTACCCTTAATTCACCACTCTTGCTGAAGAACACTGGCAATTCCCACTGTTCTTCTGAACTTAGACTCCAGTAGGAGTGAGATTTCTATTTTGTCAGTTTTATAACCATTTCCTGCACAACCAAGGATGTTTGCAGCTCAGAAATTCTCTTGGAAGCTCACAAATTCTCTTGGAAGCTCTGGAGAGAAGTAGCCTGTATAGGATTATAGGATTTCCTTATCCATTTTTGTCCACCCACAGCATGTCTCCTGCTCTGCCTCTGCCAGTTCCTTCTCTCCTTATTCCTATCAAACTATCCTTCCCCTGTACAACTGTGTACATGTTGCCCCCAAGCTGCCCTTTTCCTTTTCCCATTCCCTCTCTTCTGCATTGATTCAGACCACGTCTGACATTTGAAAATGTTGGCATATTAGTTAAAGAAACAATATGACCTTCCATAAGGATGTTTAAATGTTAAATGCATATTAAAAGGACTAGCATTTTTTTGATGCATATACCAAGAGTGGTCTTCACACACTCACTCAAGTACTAGAAGTAATTATACTTACTTTAATTGAATAAACACCAAGCCCTTTTCTATAAATATGTACATAAATATTGTTTTTTAGTACTTACCATAAACACCTCTGAACTGTCTGAAGACTTTATAGAATTTGGTTGTGAATTGGGAAAGGAATGTATGAATGTTGGTTTCATTAGTTTGTTTGAGGGTTCTTTCCACAGTCCAGTGAGACCTACTGCAGTGATTATTTTAGAAAATTAAGTTCTGTCATTTAGTTGTAATTATCACAGAAAATGCTTTTTAGGTACATTTTTATCCCTTTTCAGATCACTTGGAAAAGAATTTGAACAATAAGAAACTGTACAGAAAGTATCAAAATGTAAGAGTTTTTGCTACTGATGCCCCATTATATTTACCACATGAAAAAAACAGATTAGTATAAGAGAATAAACCGTAGAATCACAGAATCCTAGAATGGCTTGGGTTGGAAGGGGCCTCAGGGATCATCAAGCTCCAACCCCCCTGCTGTATGCCACCAACCTTTTATCTAATATCTAATACTAGACCAGGCTGCCCAGGGCCCCATCCAAGCTGGCCTTGAACACCTCCAGGAACAGGGCATCAAATTGTTATGGCATGAAGTGTCTGCAGAAAGTAGTACTAATCAATTCATATCACACTAACCTGGACTTTGTCTAAATCACAGAACTCAATGTAAGTCAGATTGTTTTAAATTTCCACCTGCAGTCACCATTGTGCTGTTCCCAAGCAGTAATTCCTGAAAGTCAGTTTTTCTCTTTGAGCTCTTATATACCTGTGTAAACTACCAGTCCTCAATCCAATCCCTACCACCCATATGACAAAGACTTTTTAACAGTAATTCATATTAGAATGTTTGCTGGAAGTGTCAACATGATAAAACTTGCTCTCATTACCCTAAGGAAAAGACAAAGTCGCCACTGGCCTTCTATGATGGAGTGATAGCATTGGTGAACAAAGGGAAGGTGACCAATGTCACTTACCTGGACTTCTGCAAGGCATTTGACATGGTTCCCCACCACATCCTCATCTCCAAATTGGAGGGATGTGGATTTGATGGCTGGACCACCTGATGGATAAGGAATTGGTTGAAAGGCCACAGAGAGTGGTCATCAATGGTTCTATGTCCAGGTGGAGGCTGGTGGACCCCAGGGGTCTGTCTTAGGACCAGTGCTCTTTAACATCTTTATCAATGACATTGAAGACAGAATTGAATGCACCCTCAGCAAGTTTGCTGGTGACACCAAGCTGAGTGGTGCGGTTGTCACAGTGGAAGGAAGGGATGCCATTCAGAGGGATCTTGACAGACTTGAAAGGTTGGCCCGGGTGAATCTGATCAGGTTCAACATGGCAAAGTGCAAGGTTTTGCGCTTGGGCCAGAGGAATCCAAGGCATCCATACAGACTGGAAGGAGCAGACTTTGAGAGCAGCCCTGCAGAGAAGGACTTAGAGGTCCTGGTGGATGAAAAGCTTAATATGAGCCAGAAGTGTGCTCTTGCAGCTCGGAAAGCAAACGGTATCCTGGGCTCCATCAGAAGAGGGGTGGCCAGCAGGGACAGGGAGGTGATTTTCCCTCTCTGTCCTCATGAGGCCCAATCTGGAGTACTGTGTCTAGGTGTGGGGCCCCCAGTACAACAAAGACAGGGAGCTGTTGGTGAGGTCCAGGGGAGAGACACAAAGATGATCAGGGGACTGGAGCAGCTCCCGTACGAAGACAGGCTGAGGGAGCTGGGCTTGTTCAGCCTGGAGAAAAGAAGGCTGCAGGGTGACATAAGTGCACCTTTCAGTACCTAAAGGGAGTCTACAAACAGGAGGGGAATCAACTCTTCAAAAAGGTGGATAACAGAAGGACAAGAGGAAATGGTTTGAAGTTGAGGGAGGGAAGATTTAGGTTGGATGTCAGGGGGAAGTTCTTTACAGAGAGAGTGGTGAGGTGCTGGAACAGCTGCCCAGAGAGGTGGTAGATGTCCCATCCCTAGAGGTGTTCAAGGGCAGGTTGGATGGGCCCTGGGCCTGGTCTAGTATTAAATGTGGAGGTTGGTGGCCCTGCCTGTGGTGGGGGGGTTGGAGATTCATGATCCTTGAGGACTCTTCCAACCCGGTCCATTCTGTGGTTCTGTGATTTTCTTCCTCTCCCAGAATTGTCCAAATCTGTAGTCACACACTTTGTGACACAGAGGGAAACAGTACCATTGTTCTAGAAATCTTTCCATCTTCTCAATTTTCAAAAAATTTGCATTTTCCAAAAAGAGTAACAAATAGCTAAATATCTTTTTATAAAAATGTGAATAGAAAACCTGCACTTTGTATGCTGTCTGTCCCGAGATCTTGCTGTTGTTTTACAAAGAACAAACATGAAAGGCAGGCTCCTTCTGCAAGTATGATGCAACAAGATATAGTTCTGCTGGCTATCTCTGCTTTGTTTTTATGTCCTGCAGAGAGTGACATCTGTGTGCAAATTAACAACAGATTTGTGTAAGCTAGCTGTGAATGAAATATTTGGGGGGAAAGAAAACAGAAACTTATCTATAAAACAATTAATGAAACAAGTAATTTAATTCAATTTTGAAACACATTACCTACTTGATGTGTACATTGCTAACAAATCAAAGTATTAATTAGTACCAAATCAAAGTGATATGTTGGACTAGAATGGGTGACTCCTAGATGTTTAATACTTAGGGTTTTAATGACTACATTAAGCAGTGCAGGACAGAACAAGTGTGTCTTTAGAGCAAAACAGCTGGTGCTGAGGACCTATGCACACAGAAATGATTTGGTGGGGTTTTATTTTGGGCTAATCCGATCCACATGGTGAAAACAAATTAGTAGCTGGAGCTCATTATGTGGCTCCCACATCTTTTGAGCTAGTTTCATTCAAAAGGGGATACAGTTTGTACAGTCTACAATGCTCTACAGCATTAACTACAACATCAAAAGTGGGAGCAATCAGGACGCTTTACTCCTGATCTGAAATAAAATATTAATGTAATTACATCCACTAAAGTTAGTCAATTTGAAGCACTGTCCATCCACAGACATGGAAAAAAACATTCTTCAGAAAGTAGGACCGATAACAAATTGTTCTTCAAAACAGCACAAATAATTTTTTATTTGCATTTTTAAAACTCCTCAAAGGCTAGAAATTCAGGTTATTACCATAAGGGCATTGATATTAAGATGAAGTCAACACGTATTAAGCACTTAGGTGATCTTTGCAGCAGGAACTACTAGTCCCACCCCATTGCTCAGATAATCCCCTGTCCATCATACCAAAAAATTCTATTCATCCTTCTGCTCAGTAAAAACTATAATTACTGATATAACATAGCTCTTCAGCTAGAGAACATGTAATACCTCTGCACAGCCCATCATCACAATTAACCTGGATCAACCAAAAGTTAGACATCTAAAGTGTGATTCTGCTGCCTAACATCAGTGCCTATATGGAAATTTACACAGGAAAGTATAGATGTCAGGAAAAACATGGCTTTCAAATCCCATCTTTACCGAGCCTCCAACCCACAGTGTTTTAGCTTTATACATCATCCTGCATTATACTAACCAACCTTTCCTGTTTTGTTTCTAAACTATCTTCTCTTATTATTTTCCCCTTCATGATTAGCTGCAAAATAGCAGTTTAGACAAGAGTCCTTCTCTGAAAGTGTACCTTCTGTTTAGAATATCTCAGCCTTTGATAATTATTAATGTACACAGAGCAGCAAAGGAATGCTTTATTCACAATGTCATTAATGATACTGAAAGGACTGAAAATTACCATTTTGGATGTGTCCAGAGCAGTAAACTAGTAAACAAGCCTACAGTTAGTGCTATGTATGATTCGAATCAACAAGGGTGAAAAGATTTGGTTACTCTGTGTATTAGTGTTAATAGGAATAGATTATAGAGGAATATTTGTGATGTGACCTTCCATGCACTAATTGAAATAGTATTCAGAGTCAGCAGTGGAGTAATCAAGTTAAACACTGAATCATAAATCATCATGAAAAGTGCTGTCACAACTTAGCCATTAATGCCCTGTATTGCTGGGCAGCCTTACGAAAATATCTGCTATGCCGATCTTTAGGTTAATAGGAACAGAAATGGCATTTAAAGACTATTTGGATCAAATCTGCTGTAAGGTTGCAAGTGTTACCCTGTTAATTTACTGGTAATTTGAAGTGATGTAGTTAGGGTTAGAAGCAACGCAGCTGAGCCCCATATAGCTAAACAAAGGGTGGTAGAATCTAATCTAATATTTATCCTTTGCTATAAAATGTAATACTGACACAGTATAAATATATATGTGTACTTTCCCTTTATCCATCTGATAGCATTTGGTAGGGAGGTCAAAGTCAAAATGCATAGAAATGATGGGTTTTTCTTGCTAATACAGTTTGAGAAGACATTTCTGTATATTTTAAACACAGATGGCCAAATCTGATTTTGCTGTTTTTATGAAAAAGGGGGGCTTTTAAACAAAGGTTTTCTATAGAACAAATTATTTCCATGTTATTTTTTAAATTCAGATTTTCTTTAATCTAGTATATACAAGAAGGAGAAGTAAAGCTTACCCTCCAGAAGCAGAGAGAAATGGATTTTCCAAAGGCAGTAAATATTTCTTCATTGTAATTTTTTGATGCAGATTTCATCAAAATAATAAGCATAAGAAATATCACAGCTGGAATGATGTATACGTCTTCTAATAAAGACCTATGTCTCAACACTGGCAAATCTTTTGCTAATTTGATTCGTTACTCATCAGATTACTTAGACAACTATATGCATAATGTTTGGGGGGGTATCTATTTATCATGATTTGCTTCAAATATTGTTAATTAACGTTAATGTAAATTACACCCAGCATCTGGTACAAAGGAATTCCTTTTAAACAACAAGCAAAAGCAGTCCTTTAAAAACTTCATAGTTAAGTATCTTAACTTCAGGGAAGCATCACATTCATATAAATATCTGTCAAGTGCAGCTCTGAAATATTAAAATCCAGAATAAACAATATTTTCTGCAAAACTTTATTACATATAAAGAACCATACTACAACTACCGTGTCTATTCATGGCCAGATCAGAACGGGAAAAAGTAAAATGTTAAGACTAGTGCTGGACTGCAAAAAAAAACCGAAGCATTTGGCTAGCTCCAGTCTACTCTCCTACACTTCCTTTTTTTATTATCCAGTGCCCATGAAGTTCTCCACATTGCTGAGATTAAGTTCTGTGCACTAGTTTACTGGTGTAAATTAGATTGATGTTATTCCAGAACTTGCCTAATCAAGCTGACAATAATATTTAAGCATAGAATCTGAGGAGTTTGTGCTTTTAGTGGTAAATTATAATGAAAAGAAATTAATAAGAGCTACAAATGAATAAAGACATATAATGCATTTATAAACAAAACATGACTGCAAACAATTGCTAAATAGAACTGCCATAAAATCTATCTGAGTTTGCAAGAGCCTGTCATTACTTTGTGCACCGTTCAGAAAGATTCCCATGGCTGATTTAAGTGTGGAAGGGTGCTGGAATTAGGCATGTTTTTAACATTCGGATGGCATATACAACAGAGCTATGACTTAGATACAGTGTATGATTCACCACATGTAACACGTAACAAGCTAACTACCTGGAATCTAACTTAAGCTGTGAGCCGTAGATAAAAACAGTCACTTCAAGAAAAGGATTCGTTCACTTACTCCACCATTTGGTAGGCTCTTTCTAAAATGCCTGAAATGAGTACAGATGATCACATATAAGAAACAGTTTAAACTTATCCCCTTGAGATGCTGAATTTGTCATCAAGGACAGCTAGAATGAGATTTGGTAGCCTTAACTCGGGCACATATAGTCCTATGTGAGACAGGAGACCCCAAACATCTGCGTGTGTCTGGGCTGACTGATGTGGTATGGAAGGCAAGTTCTGTGAACAGCAACTGGTGGTACTGCAGGACATCTCACATCACACTGGAATCTTCTGAGTAAGGAACTAAAACATGCTCATTCTTGAGCGTGACAAATTAAGGCTCCAGGGAGACTTCATTGTGGCCTTCCAATACTTGAAGGGAGCATATCAACAGGAGGGGGAATGGCTGTTTACAAGGATGGACAGTGATAGAACAAGGGGGAACTGTTTTTAATTGAGACAGTAGAAGTTTAGGTTAGACATTAGGAGGAATTTTTTCACACAGAGGGTGGTGATGCACTGGAACAGGCTGCCTAAGGAGGCTGTGGATGCCCCATCACTGGAGGCATTGAAGGCCAGGCTGGATGTGGCTCTGAGCAGCCTCGTCTAGTGGTGGCCAACCCTGCACTCAGCAGGGGGGTTGAAACTAGATGATCCTTGTGGTCCTTTTCAACCCAGGCCATTCTATGATTCTATGATACTATGATTCTATGATTCTAGGAATTCCACTTATAAATCTGAAACAGGTTTCATGCAAACTGCATTGTACGCGAAGAATTATATTAACTTACAATTGGCAAATGTAGAATGGTAGAATGAAACCTAAAAATGGATGTCTGCCTTTTCTACTAGGAAAAGAATGAAACTTGGGTGAGTTATTAGCTTGTTCACAAGTAAGGATTCAGCTTCAACTGCCCGAAATCATAAGCGAAAAGAAATTGTTCATGTATACCTTTGCCATATTTGTTTTTGCTTTACTCTATTCTTTGAAAGGTAATTTAACATCTCAACATTTTTTAGCACCATTCCATGTGAAGCAAAGAAAAAAAAAAAGTTGAAGTTTTGCTTCATTTAATATGAAATCTTCCAGAATGTGTCTAACAGGTGTTTATGAGGTTTTCCAGAGTGTTGTCTAAAGAGCCAAATGGCTATTCCCAATTTGTATACATTGTGAGCATAAGTAGAATAACTAGAAAGAGCTCCTTCCCTCATAAAAAAATGAATTTCAGAGCACCAACTGGATCTGACAATATGGATATTTCTGGATATCCATCTAGTAGCATGAAACTGCATTTCAACAATAATTTGATCACAAAAAAGTTAAAAACTCACATTATAAGGTTATGTTCCTTACCATAACCTTGCTGCATAGAAGAGCTGTACTTGCTTTGTGATGGAAGTACTTGAAGGCAATGAGAAATCCATGTCTGGAACATTTTTACACGTCCTAGCAACAGAGAAACATCCCTTCACCCAGAAAGCCAGCTCAGCTCGCAAAGGAAACAAAGCAGACCTACCACAAACTTCATGGTAAACTATCTGGATATGGATTGCTGTTAAAGTTTTTCAATATTATTTTTGTCTCAGGATATGATTCCTTCCAATCAGAAGGTCTTTTACTATCAGGATGATGCTAACTATACTTGATACAGAACAACACAACATTCTAAGAATGTTAAGTGATAGGGATACTAAGCAATTTTTTTCACAGGGTTTTATGAGAAATCACAATTGACTGCATTTCCAAATACGTTCATTTTTAGCTGTTATTGCTAAATTCAGCCTCAGTATAAAAGAGTATAATTCTATTGAAGTTAGTGGTAGTATATCGTACTGTATATTCCCTAGCTGGACAATGAAGCTGTAAATAACCAAATACATCAAAAATAAAAATTGATTACTTTATTTTATAGTCTCTTAGAGTGAATAAGTTTATGATTTAAAACCGTGTTATAATAAAACCATGCTGGGAGGAAATGAGAGAGAGAATGCAACATAATGGGTCAAATACAAATCTCAGCCAGAACAATTACATTCATGTCTGTAAAACTGTGCCTATTTGAGAGGGTTCTTCAAAAAATGAGGGGATAATAAGTTGTCAGTTTACATTCTTGTTTACCTATGAAACGGGAAATTAGTATATGCTTTAAATTTAAATCTCATTCTTAATGAAAAGTGATTCACAAAAAAAGATCAGAGCATTTTGTTCAGTCTGATAACTTGCATCTGTAGTTGAGAAGCTCACATTCACACTAGGAACACTTTGAAATGATCTATTGGCCAGATAGAAGCCATGGGCAGAAAACAAAAGTTGAATTTCCAAAATAAACAATAGGTTTTCAAAAGGTGGAGAACTGCCACCTACCAATGACATCTGTGATCCACATGGCTCATGGGCACATGGTGGCTTTTGTTGTTTAGTTGTGCCATTTGACAGATATTATTTTTACTTCTGACCTTCTCTTCTGATCTTTTTATTTATTCATTATTGTGCCTATTGCATTTAATAATATTCACATTTTTTGCATTTACCTGTATAGCCCCTAATAACTGATCAGTTCGGTAGAACAAGAGCCAATGCCTGTCCTCAAAGACGCTGAAAATTGCCCTAAATTATTCACACAGTTCTAACTGGAAATCATTCTTACATATTTATGCATACACACAAGTGTGTGTGTTTCTGTGTAAACCAAAATAAATTAAAAGTCAATGCAATACAGATTACACAGCGTAGCTTGGTGTTCTGCTTTGCTGTAATCTTCTATAAATCCAGCTTGCACAAATTTAGCAGGTGCTTTTATATTTATATATATAAATGTAAATCATGTATTATTATGCACACACAAATTATGTTTTCACACAGTATGCAGTTTACTTCACTTGAAGCTGAAAAATATGCGATTTCTTTCTAGCTAATGGTAAAGTAAAGGAAGGAAAAGATATATATGGTTCGTTCAAATTGTTAAAGCTGATTTTTTCTTAGGTCTGAATCACTGAAATCTACTGTAGCGACCCCGTCTTGCTCAGTGTAATTCCGTAAAACTTCTAAGTCAGTCAATGATAAGAGGCTGATCTAAATGCTTCCACTGCATTAATCAAATACCAGGTCTAATTAAAAGAGCCATGCACAAAGCTTTTTCAAAATGTTGCTCAGGTATTGCAATAATTTCTGATCACCCAAGCCTGGAAGACAAATAATTAGAGCTGCCAGAGCATTCTGATGAGTGATGTCAGCATCTCCAAGTGACCTTCCCTCTACTAATTAATTTTCATCTTAAGAAAAGAGACCCTGTTGTTGCACATTATTAATTGAGTTCACTAAAAGATGCGCCTGATTAATTTTTGTTGATAATACTTGTCATTCTATGCAGCGGCTGTAATCATTCTATTGGGTTTTATTTTTTTAACTTGATCTAGGTCTTTTACAATGTGACTGATACAGTTTCTTCTATACAGAATACCATGCAGAAGGGCATAGTCTATAATGTGAGTACACAGTTTTCATTGTTGTTGATGGTTTAGGTCAAGTGGAATTTTGATGTCTAGTTTGCTAGCTTATTTTCAGTTAATTGGTTTTCTTTCCCCAGTACCTTCTTCGTTTTTCTTCAGTTTCCCAGATTAAGGGACTCTCACCTTTTTCCCACTTATGTTCTATCTCACACCTGCCTTTGATCATCCTCTAGCCAAAAAATACTTTGAGGCTGGCTCACAGAAGGTGCCCCAGAAACCCAACAACTCAGATGGTCCAGGACAAAAGTTAACAAAGCCAGAGCACATGGCTGAAACTTGGCCACCACCAATCACCAATATTATGGGTTTGATCTCAAGCCTAGCTCTCTCTAGTGATCATCAGATGTGCTTTGTCAAGGTCAGGGGACCTCAGCCATTCATATGAAAATAGTTATTCTACAGTTTTTCTGATACTACCTAGGAAGAGAGGAGACATGAATTGCCTCATGGATAGAAGTCATGCTGCAACAAGGCCAATTTCATGAATTTAAACGTGGCTACGGAGGCATCAATAGAAACACTCTTCTAATATAACTCAACAGCAGTTATATGCCATGGATGCAGAACCAAGTCTTCCATTTTCTGATCTCAAAGGCATTAGTTGACACAAAATTTATTTCTCTCAAACTCTCCTGCTGAAACTCACACAGTTTTTATAGTTCAGTGTTTGTAGGACCAGGGGGAGATGAATCCACAGGGCAACAAGATGCCTCAGATCATATGTCATCAATTCATATTTTGGTATAGCCTAATCCTATTCAGTCCTGTATGTGAAGACAGAGCCATATGTTTTAACATGCTGGGGATCTTATGTACTCATGAATCCTATGCCTATAATGTACACAGCTGAGCATAATGTTTTGTAATAATAAGCAGTACATTATCAAGAAATTTTCAGGAGGTGAAACTGATTTCCTGTTAAGTGATCTTAAAATGTATACGGAATGTAAGTCATGAAAATATACATATTTTTTCCTACTTTGAAGAGCATTTTAATCATGTTTTAATCAAGATAGCCATGATTACCGATTTATCAAATATCAATTTAACAACAAAGATTATGGAAATTTTCCCCAAGCCAGCAAACAAAATATGATTAAAAGAGTTCTTCAGAGCACTGTGATGAAAATATGCATAACTCTATTCTTCAGATACGTTCTAGCACATGAAGAGATCAACATATTGTTAAAGCAGTAGGCTATCTGGATAGAAAAAAAATGGGAGAGTGAGTTATAAATTGCAGTAAAAATAATTATTTTACAGCAGATTTGAGGGTTTCTCTTCTATTACATTCAAGACTGGATATCATTTGTGCACATTACACTAGAAGGAAAGCAAAAATTGACTTTTATTTATGTTTGCAAATCTTATTTATTCATCAGTGCAAAACTTGACTGATATGTAGGTAGTGGAATTATTTGAAAGTAGAGAAATGTTTTGTTTAGTTGTTTATATTAAGTTCTTCAGATACTATCAGAATGATCATAGGTACATATATAGAAAGGATAAAATAATTTTCATATAATAACTTTAGCTTTACAGGAAAGATTAAAAATACATTTAAACTACTAAAAATGATTGCCTAGTATATAAAATATCCCACTGATGTTCAAAAATGGTTAATACAATAAGATAGCTTTTATTTTAAAAGAAATTTCTTCATAATGTCTTTATCTCATGGTATGATCACCAGGATGAGAAAGTATTCAGGATAAGTATGTGTTCATCTTGAAGTGAACATGCACTCATATGCCCACACCCGCACGTGAGTGCACACAGGCACAAACACACACACAGTTTAGCTTTCTCAATAGGTGTCTTCCAGGACACTTCTAAGGGATATCATTTCCCCCAAGATAAATGCTCAATGTGTATGAAACACAGGAAGAATTGGGAAAATACAGTCATCACTTATGAGCAATACATTTATCAGATACTATACATTGTCTTCCCTCTATATCTATATCTATGGGGATCCAGAGGAAAACAAACTCTGAAAAATGCAAATATATATGTATATATCTGTCCTCAGCTTTCTGAATCATTTCCCTCTGCAGACATAGTTATTTTTATACAATTAGAACCATAGAATGGCTTGGGTTGAAGGGGACCTCAAGGATCATCAATCTTCAATCCTCCTCCCACAGGCAAGGCTGCCAACCTCCATATCTAATACTAGACCAGGCTGCCTTAGTCATTTGATTCAATTCAGTGAAATAATACAAGCCTGAGACACTTTCAGAGTGAGGGAAGAAAAGACTTTCTATCAAGACTTTCTATCTCAGCTAACAACTAGCTGAGAACACATCCTCAGTTTTGTCTTCTGCTCATGTGTATAACACTGCATGGTGTTTCTTTGACAATCAAACTATACTTCCCTCTCCTCTTCCACACATTATTCAGGAAATTTCCAATTCAGCTGCTAGCTGAATAGCAAGAAAAAACTGGCTGTCTTCTTTTTGGTAAAAGAATATCTGAGGTGGAACTCAGCTCCCAGTTAAAGTCACCTAAATTAGATATCTATGTGTAAATCTGTGGATAAACTAGGAGACAAATCTCCCAATATCTTCGGAAGGATGAGGACAGATATTTGATTTATTTTCTTAAACAAAGGTGTTTAGGAACACTATGCAAAGCCCAAGACAACTACGTGGGATTGGTAGATATGGGATAGAACCTATGGGAGACACATGCACTTCTGGAAAGATAGACAGGGATTGATGAAATATCTTGGAATGTCTCAAATGGTCTTAGATAGATATCAGTACTGATGGTACTGACTGCAATGATATTTTAGCTGAGATGATATTTAGCTGAGACATCTCACTCCTATTTAACTACATTTAGCTATCAACTAGTGAGATGAATTATAGCCTGCTCCAAACTCTCACTTTCTGGGCCACTTTATCTACACAAAATGCCAGTTTTTATAAAATAATTGAAGCATATAATGCTGCCACTATCAAGATCACTTTTTCTATTTTGCATCTCTAGAACTGCTGAATACAATCCTCTTATGATTTAGTGCTGACTCTGATTTACTAATTCTTGGTATCTTTAGCTACAATATCACTTCTAGCTGTTATTAAGTCACCTGATACAATGATCTTCTCCATAACTCTGGATTCAACTTATTTCCTCAGAATTAAAGCTGGAAAATAAATACAAGCAATCCGCTTTGAAGAGTTAAAAGAACTACAACCCCATGAGCGTACACACACCATTTATCAGCTGAGATGTCCACTTTCCCTTACAAAATGACACATTAGTTTAAACCACTGCAGCTCACGCTTACTTCCCACTGAGAGTAAAACAGAATCCCTCCACACCATTTCATTTAATTAAGTGACAGAACAAAAATCTTTACAGACCACAAGATGTCCCGACAAAATCAAGTTCTCTCTCTCCCACTGCGCCTTGCCAATAAACTTCCAATCTTTTGAAATGGTCAGGTTTAGAAAGATCTATCTAATCTGCATATTGTGTGAATCTTGGACTCTTACTTGGAATCCTAGATGTTTGGAGCTACTGGAATTTTCAATTAAATTTAATCTAAAGAGTAATTGTTCTGAAAATATGATTCTTCTAAAATTAACACTTGAGCAGGGAACACCATTATTAGTGCCTGCTTTAAGGAAAATCATAGAATCAGAATCATAGAATTGATCAGGTAGGAAAAGACCTTAAAAATCATCAAGTCCAACCACAACCTAACCATACGACCCTAACTCTAACAAACCCTCCACTGGATCATGTCCCTGAGCACCACATCCAAAGGATTTTTAAACAAATCCAGGGATAGTGACTCAACCACCTCCCTGGGGAGCCTATTCCAGTGCTAAAAAAAAAAAAATAAAATAAAAATAAAAACAAACAAACAAACAAAAACCAAAAACAACAACAACAAAATAATCTTTCTGTAAAGAAATTTTTCCTGACATCCAACCTAAACCTCCTCTGGCACAACTTGAGGCCATTTCCCCTCATTCTGTCACCTGTCACCAGTGAGAAGAGATCAGTGCTGCTCTCACTGCCATCATCTTTCAGGTATTGGATGAGAGCAATAAGATCTACCCTCAGTCTCCTCTTCCCCAGACAAAACAGACCCAGCTCCTTCAGTTGCTGCTCGCAGGGCATATTCTCCAAGATTATAAGGGAAGCTTATCTTCATTTAACAGTAGAGAGCTGTTATCAGAGGCAGCTGCAGGGACCATTTCAACCACAAGAGAAGTAGCCAGGAAAGTTCTCAAGTTACTAGTTCTCTGACAATTTGTACAGGAGCCATAGGTCTGTAGAAACTTAGCTTTATGGGGGGATTGCCTCGACTCCAGCAGCAGGTATCCTTAGTGCCACATCTCAGCAGTATTTCAACATTATGACTGTTGGCATTGGGTTTGATATACCGGTGATGGGTTTTGTGTTGTATTACTGAAGGAACAGCTTCAGCTCATTGTACAATGACTAACACAGATATGTGTCAAGCAGTGACTTTTATCTGCACCTGGCATGGGCTGAGTGAAATGAGTTATGGATGAAAAATTTTGCTGTCTATTACAGATCCCCTGAGTCGTCTACCAGTCCTCCAAATAATCTCCAACATTAGCGCTAAGCTATCTTTTGTCAATGACATGCAATGATAAAGTTCTAATATTATTGTAGACTTTTCCTGTTTAGGATATTCTCAGATTCATCTTTGAATGTAAGCTGATGCCAGCTGTACATGTACACACAGTGTATTTGTAATTGTTTGAGATGATATAAGCTTCCATGTGAAAGAAGATAAGCTGAAATTCCCAATTGTGTTTTCATCAATGACCTGCTATTAGGCCCAAGAGCTACTGGGTTAAATGTCAATGATCTGGTATCTGCACCATTGCAAAGCAATCTCTTCATTCACCAGATTTCTATTATTAGACCAAGTACAAATCAGAGCAGCTATTTCCCCATTTATGAGATTTATACATCCATTTAAAGAAATTTTTCTTGTGAAACCACTGATAAAATCACCTCAGTAGTAACGTGAATAGTAGAAGTAAATTTCCTCCCAGCTAGGCACAACTTTTGTGTGTCAGCAGGAACCTACAGAACATGTTGGCTTATAGAAATGAAGACAGATATAGGCATATTAAATCTGTCCTTTGTCAAACTATGAATCAAATCTCCTATCAAGTTTTTAGGTTACCTTGGAGGAGGGAGAAAGGAAAATAAGACTAAACTAAATCAAACCAACCAAACCAAACATAGAATAAGTTAAAGTAGTCCCAACAGAACTGAAGAAGGACAGTGTAATTCCTGTTCAGTTATCCTTATTTCAGAACAACTTTTACAAGGTCCCAAAGATAAAAGAGGCCAGACCTCCCAGCAGACTGTAAAATGTCTTGAACAGCCATATGATGAATCCCATTCCAACCAGAGCTGGTTCCCTTTCTCCTGCAGACCTGTCCCATAACTGTGAGACTCCTGCTGCTCATTACTTCTACTCTCCTACTCAGAAAAATGTGCCCTGGCAATCTCCTTTTGCACTTCTGTCTTTGCCTGACTTCTAGCTGCAGCATGTGCAGTGAGGACCTCCTACTCTTTTTTTGTTTCTTTTCACCTCTCTCTCAAAGATGTTATGAGATGCTGACATCCTGAACTGCCTCTGCTCCTCTGCCTTTAAGGTTCTTATTATCAAGTCAACAATGTCTCTGCTGGCCTCTTTTCTTCCTGGGATATAGTTCCATTTGAATTTCTTGCATTCATAAGCTTCCTACTACTCACCAAAGTTCATCATATACAAAACTATTCCCATTCTCACTTTGGGAGGTATTAATCTTGTTTCCTGGAGTAAGAGAGCTCACCCATTACCATATAACATAGTCCCTCTCCTGGGAACAATAGACAAATATTCACATCATTTCTTTTAAAACTGATGATGTAAATATTTTAGAGCATATTCAACTAACACTCAATAGTGGTCTCATTATAATCTCAGTGTGGAGATGGAGAGGAAAGTGGGGAGAAAGAGTGTTAAAAACCCTGGCTTTTAATAATTAAATGTTCCAGCTATGTCCCTTGTGCTGTATAATTCTTTGTCTCTCATTATGTTATAATCATAGGCATGATGAACAAGCTAGACAACACAAACTGAGATTACGAGAAGCCACAAGAAGGACTTCTGTTATCTGCAGTTATAACTATTGCTCTTACAATAGTTAAAGGATTCTGTGTATCTGACGCAAAAAACTCCTCCACCTCTTCTGTTTCTATGTGCTGTGGGGGCTCATAGTGTTTGTTTTCATTCCAGTTTCATTTTCCAATTGATTTCCATTTGTTTCATTTTCTCTTGACACATCAGAAGTCATCAATCACATAATTAAAAAGGAGCTGCAAAATAATGATTAATTACTATCCAGAGCAAAGGAATGTGAAATCTCCACAACAACTGAATACATTCCATGAAGGGGTGAGCACCCCTCCAAGAAACAGACATAACTTGTTATGCCAGCTTCACCCATTTTGGAGGCAGGGTTTAGAGGGCTGTTTTTCTGATGATAAATTGTACTTCAAAGTTCCAAATCAAGAGTTGGAAAATGAATTCTAAAAAAAAAAAGTCTTTGCTTCATTTGGCATCTTTGTTGTAATTAGGTGTTAATTATAAAATTGCACAATATATTTCCATTGGAAAAACTTCCCTGCTTGGTCTACAACATGGACATTGCTGCACAAATGAGACAGCTTATCTGTGTTTCCTCTTAGATTCATATTTCAGAATACAAAATTCAGTCCAAAGGCTAATTTACTGATCAGTGTTCAAACCTCACCTCAAAAATATTTTCCTGAATAGGATTTGTTTTTATGACACATCTAAAAAGTGTCAGAAAATTTCACAAACATTAATGGATGCGTGCATGTTTAAAGCACTCTGGGGGACAGGAATGCAATCTGCATTTTCAATGTTATGCTCTTTAGAAACAGTTTCTGCTTCATTTCACATAGTCCTTATGATGGCAAGTGCAAAGACGAGCTTTCCTTCACAATGCTACAGCTTCAGGTCTGCACATTTCCAGTAGTCAAAGATAGAGCATATGTTAGGGACTTCCCAGGATACCACGCTAATTACTACCATTTGTTGTAACTAATAGATCTGTTGCAAAAACATAGAAATCAGCCTATAAGGACAAAAAATGTGATTCATTCCTTTCCTAGTATCTATTCCTGTCATCACTGACAAGAGACATCAGTTCACCAAAATTAGGCAAAATATTAAAGTATCACTCTAAACTGCAAATAAATAAATAAATAAATAAATAAATACATAAATAACTGTTTTGCTTCTAAAATATATCTGAATATTTTCTGCACTGACATCTCAGACAAACAAAAAGAATAGTTCAGAAACCTTAAGTCTGGTATAATAATCACCTGAAAAGTGTAGCTCAGAATTGGGAAACATGAAATGTGGAAACAACAGGATTTGCTGGAGTGAAGCGTGAGTTTAATAATGCCCATACATAAAAACTTTGTCCTGGAAAATTTAAAGGCTTCCAGAAGGCCACAAAACTATGTCACAATGTTCTCTGGACTGACTATTGAACAAAGCTTAGCCAGATACATAGGTTCAGTTACTTTAAATTACAGAATCTTCAGGACTGAACTAGATGGCAAAGCTGAGATGTTATGAATCTTGCCTACCCCCACAGTCCATGATGCTTCATTAATTAGCATTTTCAGTCCACTACCCATGACAATGCTGTTAATTTTACAGGTTTCTGAGTGACTCCTCTGCATCAGTTGTGGATGGTTGTGTATCTTCTGGTGAGACACAGATTTAAAAATATTTTGGTAACCCAAACTTGGCAGGAGAACCTAGTGCTTCCAGCTCAGAAGACATCATTTTCTGTTGCAAACAATGCTGGGTATTAAAATCACGGTATTAAAAGTACTGCAACTGCAGCAAAGCAAATATCAATGTTTATCTGTGCTGGAATAAATTTGTAGCTTAAAGAAGCAAAAGGGTTACCCATTCCATACATACAGAAGTTAGAAAATGTAATCCCAGGAATTGTAAAAGGATGGTGATGGGAAAGGGAAGCCAATGAAAAGGTGTTTGACTGCAATGCCGAAAAGCTTTGCAATGGTTCTACAGGTACAATTCCATAATGGACTGATTTCTATAGTGTGCTATTAGGAGACAGATACAAAATAGATGACTAAATGTGCATCTTCAGTTATCTGTACAGTCCCTAGAACAATTTTCGTAAACTCAATTGACATATAGTACAGAAAACATTACTTTTAAATATCCTCTAAGCAATAGTGCTTTAATTCTGATATACTGCTCTAGTAGTGGAGTTCAAGCTCACAAAACGAATTGAACATTAGCTGCCAATTGTTGTCCACAGTATCTTTATCATATCTGATGTCACCAATTTGGAGATGACATTTTACATAGTTACCATTTTCTGCTCCAGATGATCTCATTAGGCTTCAAGAGTTTGTCATATTTGATTAACCTTGTATTTAGGTTTTATCTGTACTACAGATTTCATTGTTTTCCAATAGAAAATTATGGATTTCTAGCTGTTCATTGTTTGAAAACCTCAAAAGAAAGAAACAAACAAGCAGAAAACACCTTCAACACAAATAACAACATAACTGCCTGAAGGTCTGGTATATTAGTTTTCTTACAATTGTATTATGGACATAAATAATAGAAGACATCCATATATCATTAAATGATGTTGTTTCAAGTTTCATTATGTTTTCAGTCTAATTCTTTATATTACCAGAGATATTTTATGGTATTTCTGAACATCAAATACCATGTACATAGCCCATATTTTTTATAGGGTATCCTTAAAAAACACTGAAAATACTAATGTGTTCTGTACGTTCCTAATTGTGGTTTAAATGAATGATTGTAAAATCAAAATTTATTTCATTTATGTAAGGACTATCTATTTGCTACTGCCACACATTTACAGTAATACTGCAGATAATATATTAACCTACTGATTTCATTTTTTTAAAATAGTTGTGTACAGCATTAAAATCTGCCTGTAAAAAGTACTATCTGATTATACTGTAAACGTGGGACAATGGAAGTTTAACCATTTAACTGTTTTACTGAGCACCTATATACAGTTCTAAGAAAAGAGTTCAATTACAATAATGAGGAAAGAAATATCACTAAAATGCAGCAAAGCCCAGAGACAAACCCAGCTGCTTGAAGTTTATTTCTCTTCTATACAAGCAGATCATTGTAAAACTCAATCAGTGCTGTAATCTTAACTCACACATCAACTCTCTGATTAAAACACATGAATGGGCTTTGATATTTGACTCAAATAAGGCTATTCTTGTACCGTCATGGAGGGAACACAGGCACCATGGGGATGAATATACAAGAAAGAATGGGAAACGACATGATCCATCAGTACCAGAGAATGGGGCAAGGAAGTATAGCTTAAAATGCAAGGCTCACATTAACTCCATAAGTCCAGTGTGGATATATGCAATGAGAGACACCCTACTACTTGCCATTTAAGAGGGCGGCACTTGAGAAATACATTACACAGGGTTCCTCATTACTCATTAGGGCTGAATCACCCTTCACTCTCCTTCATACGCCTTCTTAAATCTGCCCTACAGTCTTTTACAGGAAAATAACAATAAACTCTCTTATCAACAGTGTGTTGTAGCAGATACAATACATGGGGTACTGAGATCAAAAAGAGCATGAAAAGCATTTCTGCCAACATCGTACAAAATATTGAACATCTGCTATATCTGGGATCCTGGGAGTTGTAATTATAATTTTTGAAATCTTCACACAAGAGTTATAAATATTAGAACTGTAGCCTGTGAAAGCCATGAAATATTTAAGTTGTTTGGCAGGCTTAAGAAAAACTCATAAACTTAATTTAAGCAGCCAAACACTGTATTTTTACAGATTTTACATCTTTCATGTCATTAGTCATATAAATTAAAGCAACCATAGAGCAGTACAGAAGTTGCGACGGCGAGTCCTGTGGGTAAAAAAAAAGGTCAGCTTGAGATTTAAGACTTTCACCAACACTTCACCTTTCCACTCACCCCGTATTTCAAATCTTGTATTGAATTTGTCATAGGTATTTTTAAGGCATCCATTATCTTATTGTCTATTAAGTTACAGTTTTGTGCTTAATGCAGTATGCATGTACAAAGGTAGTGGGCCAGATTCACCAGTTATTTGGCACGGGTCTAGCAATACAAAGTAATCCCCAACTCACCCTACTTATACAGCCTGGTGAGGTTCCCTGAACTATTGGTGAGACACTCAAAGTCTTTCCCACCAATACTGCTCTAAAGAAATAGGAGACAATTATACCACATCCAAACGGTGATACAAGCTTGAGGCAAAGTTTGTGGTTTTACAAAGATCAGTGATGAAAGGCATTGAAGAAGGAGCATAGATAGCTTGGTAGGAGGTAAGAAAAAGATACTGCCACACCTGAAAGTGTAGTATGAACAAAAAAACAACGTAGTAAGAGAGGGAGTACAGAACATAAATCCATAAAGCTGTGCATGGGGGCTTTTCAGTTTGTTACAGTTCTCTAAACTTGTTCAGACGCATCACAAATGTGCTGGAAGAAGATGAGTAGATTAGAGCAGTAAGTGCAACAGCCAAATTCACAGAAGCTGAAGTAGGAAAAGACCCAAAGGCAAATTCTCATTTGTAGAGTGTCTGCTCCACCTGTTAGATAGCCATATGCTACCAGTGAAAACGCAGCTCTGCAAAAGGATTTGAGGGTCGCCACCACAAGTGAAACAAGAAATTAATTTGAAAAGAAATAAAGAAAAGAATGTAAGGACAAGAGGCCAAATCTTACTCTCCATAAATCTACTATTCAGCAGAGAGCACCACTCTCTGGACAAGAAACTCATCTGACATCAGAGATGCTACAATGGTTAGTGTAGGGAAAACAAGGGAGAATGTGCCCCAGAGGGCACAAAAATGTACAACAGATTCACAGAAATTCTCCTTTGAACTACTGAACTGTGAGTAAACAGACAAATACATCCCCACTCTTGACTTATCTAATAATACATGTATCTAAATGCCAGATGCCATGGGACTATGAGATGTTAAGGTAGCTATCAGTTAATTTAATGAACCCAAATATGATCTCACTTATACATATTTTACACCAGCATAATACAATTACATTTAGTAAAGTCATTCATGAACTACACCTTTGTGCTGCACTGCCCGCAGAATGTCTTTGCAAAGGTGCTGTATCAAGATTGAGACAGGCATACCATAATTAGAAAGGGGTCACTGTGATTTAAAGGCTATTGTGAAAACCATTTCCCAATCTGCCATTTTAGGATTAGAGGGGAAAGGTGCCCTGAGTGTCCATTATGCTGCAAAAATCCAGGCTTCTTGTTCCAGATTGGTAAAGTCTGAAGGGGTTTCTCAGTATATAGGAAGCCAGATTCTTCCTCGTCTGGGCAGCCTGGTCTGGTGGTTGGCGACCCTGCACACAGCAGGGGGCTTGAAACTAGATGATCATTCTGATTCTTTTCTATCCAGGGCATTCTATGATTCTACAATTCTCTGACATGTAACTGCAAATCCTGATTTATAACCATTTTCACAATAAATTCACCTAATATGTAGTAGCTTATTCATTACAGATCAGATAATAATAAATGTTCCAGACACAAAGTATTTTACAAAACTTTTGATAAATCTTATTAATTCAAAAGGCATTTCAATAAGTCACTACCTGCTCCATTTTTTCATGCACATATTAGCAATCGTCTTTATGTTACAGAATAAAGCACAAGGATCCTTTACAACCTCCATTTTCATATGAAAGACCAAAATGAGATTTCCTGTCATTCTCATCATAAGCAATTTTACATACATTCATTTGCCAGGTATAGAAATGTTTCAGAGTAACAAAAATGTCCAGTTCCCCTAAACAGATGCACACACATGCACGTACACCCATTCAGTGTGGAAAATATCACTTGGAAGTCATCCAGACTATTGTAACCATCCTCATTCTGTCTCAAGTTGTTTCTTGTGATGGGTCATGCTGGAAAGAGCTTTCTGATGGCTTGGCTGTGAGTGAAACCAGCACAATATGTTCAGTGTGGAGGACCTCCTGATTTCTCACAGATACAAACTGTCTACAAAAATTCCCTGCTTCATACAAGAACAGATATGATGGATCTTGATTCTCTGCATGAATCCACAGGGAACATATCTGCTCAGAGGACACTGAATGGTTGTGAAGTCGAATCTGAGAGCCAACTCAACCAGCACTGAAAGCAGCCATGGGAGACAAGGGAAGCAAGTGGACTCTAGTTATCACTTTGACCTTCAGGGTTTGTCCACTTTTCATACTTAAGAAGTGGGGGGTAAGTTTCAACATCACACTATGGTTTGCTTTATCTTTCTTTTAGCTCTGGTGGATAACTATGCATGTCCCTAACCCCTTAAACGATCTTCCTGTGATCTTTTCCTGCTCCCATACCAGTGACCATTTCCATGTATGTTGAGATGACAAGTAATGGACTCAAGATGTGCCAAGGGAGGTTCAGGTTGGATACTAGAAAGAATTTCTTATCAGAAAGAATGGCTGCCCAGGGAGGTGGTGGAGTCACCGTCCCTACAGGTGTTCAGTAAATGTGCAGATGTGGTACTAAGGGATGTAGTTTAGTGGGCATGGTTGTAATGGGTTCATGGTGGACTAGATGATCTTTGCAGTCTTTTCCAACCTTTATGACGCCGTGGTTCTATGATTGTTTTCCATATGTGTGTTATTGCAGACAAACTGAGAAGACACAGTGAGGAGAAGAATGTCTATAGTGTTTTGTTCTTTTCTACTTCTTCAACTTTTATTGATGTCTACAAGAATAAAGGAACCAAAATCTAGGAAAGAGGGAACCTAGAAAAAAAATGCAGAAAACCCTAGAAGAACAAGAAGTAATTACAGGTAATAATAGCCCCTGAATTTCTGAAGCACACTCATTGTAGACCAAGCTCTCTAGCCAGCTTGTAGATTGGCAAAGTGACAAAGCCAGGTGTTCTTAAAAATCAGGTTCAGCTACCACACCACGTTGTTGCACCTGTATAGTCATAGGCCAGTACTGAATTCACACCTTGGCTTTTATGCAGAATTTTTTTTACCAGCTTTTTGAATTAAAGCTAAAGTTAAAAATCAGTTTCATAAGTTAAGCAGGAACGTATTCCTAACATATTTTTAAGGGAAGGAGTTGATGTTTATTCTAAATCATAGAATCATGGAATGGCCTGGGTTGAAAGGGACCACATTGATTGCCTAGTTTCAACCCCCTTGTTATGTACAGAGTCGCCAATCACTAGGCCAGGCTACCCAGACAAAGTATACTTCAGTTATTTTGTCTGAAAGTGCACAAGAAGTTGGAACTATCATTACAAGGTTTCCAGACAGCATTTGTGGTTTATTTTCAATGGTGAAGAAATGAATTTCTCAGTTTTGCCGCAGATATTGGATAGCTATGATGTCTGTCATTCATCTCTGAATCTTAGTAACTTTTACTTTCATCTACATTTCTACATCATTGTCACAAGATAGCTATGTAATGTGATGTGTTTACTAATATTAACCATAAAGATTTTAGGACAAAATATATATAACCCTACATGCACAGGTAAGCTCCTATTCACCTTAACAGAGCCCCAAGTTGCATGAAAATGGGTACCTATCTTGACAGCTAGGAGTAAATATTTTTAGCAGAAACTTAAGAGGATTATTTTCTTTTATCATTCTTGCTTTAAAGTGGTATTGTTGCTCAGCCCCAAGATTAACCAGAACTGCACTGAATAGAGCACGAGGTCCATGTGATCACAGAATTCATCACTGGCCACACATGCCACATGTTAAGTTGTTGATATTTTCACATTGCTAACTATTCTAAAATGGGGGAAAAAATATCCCTAAGGAGACAGTACATTATATTAATTGCAATACTGTCCAGACTAGATTGTCAAGTGTGCTGAATACTGTACTAGCATGCCCAAGGAGTAGTGATCAATGCTTAAACATATGGCTGGTGTCCAGTAACAAGCAACATACTCCAAGGTTTTTAACATCTTCTTCAATAATGTGGACAATGACACAGATTGCATCCTCAGCGAATCTGCAAATAAATTTGGAGAGAGTTGCTGACACAGTGAATGGCTGAGCTTTGATCCAGAAGCTCTCTGATAAATGTGAGGACTGGGCCAACAAAAATCTCCTGAAGTTCATAAAGAAAAACTGCAAGGTTCTGTTCATGGTTGAATAACTCCATATATCAGTACAAGCCAAGTTGTAACTGTCCAATGGACAGCCCTGCTGAACTTTAATGCCAAACTAGTTTTCAGTAGACACTATCAATATGAGTGAAGAGTGTAGCTCACCATAAGCACAGTGAAAACATCCTTGGTTGCATTAGGAGCAAGAAGCCCTGCACACAGCTTGGGTAAGGAAGCTGCACCCAGAATGCACTGTCTAGTGCATGTTCCCCGGAGTAGACATGATGTAACTGAAGAGTGATCCCAAGATTATAGTAAACAGCAACAAATCTAGTCAGAGACCTACAGTTTATGAAGAGAGATTTAGGGAGTTCACTTCATTTAGTGTGGTGAAGTGGGGTGACCAAGCAACCCACGACTGCTACAAGAGATACTATGCAGGTGATGGAGACAAACTTCTGTCAGTAGCAGCCAGCAAGAAAGGCCAAGGGCCTTAGATCATCGTTTGGGAAATTCAAGATAAGCATTAGAAGAAAATTTTTAGAGGCAACAGTTTCCCCCAACCATCTGTGGCACATCCATTCAGAGAGGTCTTCAGTACTCAGTGAGACAAAGTCCTGTCTGATGTGCTTCCATTCCTGGCAATAGCACATTGTGAGCAGAAGGCTGCATTAGATGATCTTCAGAGCTATCTTCCAACCAACACCTGTGACCCACACAGTGCTACTGTAACTGTTGGAAATGTGCATCAGCTGGGAAGACCACAAGCACTTTCATAAGAACACAGAATCACAGAATCACAGAATCATACGGGTTGGAAGGGACCTCCAGAGATCGAGTCCAACCTTCCTGCCAAAGCAGGCTCCCTACACCAGGTCGCACAAGTAGGTATCCAGGTGGGTCTTGAATATCTCCAGAGAAGGAGACTCCACAGCCTCTCTGGGCAGCCTGTTCCAGTGCTCTGTCACCCTCACCATAATGAAGTTCTTGCACACATTTGTGTGGAACTTCCTATGCTCCAGCTTTTGGCCATTTCCCCTTGTCCTGTCTCCACATACCACTGAAAACACACTAACAGAAACATTTAAATCTGTATTTAATTATTAAACATAGCAATGTCAGTTAAAACAGAGAATGGCAGAAATAAGGACAAAAAAAACTTGCTTGTACTGGCGTGTCCACATATGAACACTTTTTTAAACTCTATCAGTAATCTGGAGTCTTTGCAGGGACTATAAACATGTACTAGTATGTGTGTAGAGCACACATGCACATCTGAGGAAGTTTCATATAGCTTTAACCACAATTCAGTTGCAAGACTTCAGAATGAACTATCCAGTCAGGACAGTGAGGAAAAAGGAAAAAAAGCTAACAGAGAGCAAGGGGGAAAACCCTTCACACACTCAATACTTCCAAAAAGAGCCATTTGCAGACACAAGAAGCAGGCAAAGATACATGCACACAAAGATCCCTGTCTGAGCAGGTCAGATTGAGCAAGGGTAATCATTTTAAGTGCCCAAATTGTCTGACTCCACATGGTGCCATCAGAAATATTTTCATTTTTATCCAAATCAATGTCACCACCTCTTTCCCCTACAGATCGATAGAAAGGAAGTATAGAGGAAGGCGCTGAGCCCTTTGGAAGTCATGACAAGGCAGGATGACTGCAGGAATTCCAGGTATTTGGCTTTAGCTGCTAAGTCTGACAACCTATAGATAAAGGGTAATAAAAACACAAGTAGAAAGAAATTCTGGGTTTAAATGTAAATTAAAGAAAAAAAAAAAAAAAAGCTGTTTCATTATTCCTATTATTCCTCATAATTACAGCTTCCATTATGCCCAGTTTCATAATGAAAAGCACAATATTTGGTCTTGCTAAAGATATTTTCCTTCATTTTCCACCTGGTTTTAGAAATAAAAGAAATTCTAAGCAAACTCTTGGTGAATATCTGTCTACGTGACTGCAAAACACCTAGGACATTCATCCAGAATCAACACTCTTGCCAGGTTGATTTTCTTGGAAATTATCTTTAGTACTTCTTTGGGACAAAATATGTATATCTTTCTCTGTGCAGAAGACTTCTCTTCTGATTTAGCTTGGAAAAGAGAAGGCTCAGGGCAGACCTCATTGTGGCCTTCCTTCCCTTGAAGGGAGCATATAAACAGGAGGGGGAATTGTTGCTAATTGTTGTTTATGAGGACGGACAGTGACAGGACAATGGGAATGATTTTAAACTGAGACAGGAGGTTTAGGTTAGTTACTAGGAGGAAGTTTTTCACACAGAGAGTGGTGATGCACTGGAACGGGTTGCCCAAGGAGGTTGTGGATGCCCCATCCCTGGAGGCATTCAAGGCCAGGCTGGATGTGGCTCTGGGCAGCCTGGTCTGGTGGTTGGTGACCCTGCACACAGCAGGGGGTTTGAATCCAGATGATCACTGTGGTCCTTTTAAACCCAGGCCATTTTATGATTCTATGATTCTATGATTTTCAGAAGCCTTTTTGTGTAGAACACACACAGCTTCAGCTGGAGCACTCTGGGATCTAAAGATTTCTTCTGTAAATGCTTGCAAACACACTTTAAATCCCCAGATTACAGCACACAGTCACATCTATCTGGACACATGGTAACATAACTAAATGGAGTAGTTATCAACCCTTCAAGAACAGTCTGACTCAATCAAAAGCCCTCAGTAGCACATCCTCGTGGCATTTTTGACAGTTTTCAAAGAACAACCAACAATGAATATATGGCAAAATATCCATATCAAAAGAAATTTTCCTGTGACAATCCAGTGATCTGAATTGGAGCACTGATATGATTTGGGGTTGCAAAGCCTTGGAGTGAATTAAAAAAAAAAAACAGTACACTTTTCACCATCACTGACTCAAAGGTATCTCAGAAAATCCTGCTGCAATTTGCCTACCGTCAGACTTCTCAGATGCGATCGAGCTAAATTCTCCAGATAACTTCCCCATTAGAGGATTGGTGTTGCAAATCTATTTAAGTGAATAAGGTTATTCAAGAAGCACCACATTTTGATAACAAAATCCTTTGTGATGATTACCTAATAGCCAGCATTTGTTCAAACACTTTTAATAGACCATTTTTATCACATGCAAAAAGAATTTCAGCGCTAGTTCAGTCTTCTGTTTCATTCTGTCATGAATCACTTTGTAGAGACATTTAGAAGTCAATAATCCACTGTGGCTTTGATGACAGGTGATTAATTTCTACATTTTAGAGACATAATAAGATTTAGCAATAAAAAGGCCTTGAAGTAACCTACCAAACAGCTTTAATCTCAGCCTTGGGACTGTTGCTAAATATGAATGCTTGTATACAAATGTGGATGATTTAAGTTAGTAGGTTTTATTACAGACTTCTTGCCTTTTCATATTAATCTTGCTTTACAATCAGGCTATCTATACAATCAGTTTATGCCGAATATTGTTTCTAACACAGTACCTGTGGGAGGAGAATTAAATTATTTACCCACAAGGGCTATATTCTACTGAAAATTAGTTTTACATGCTCTGCATTGTGTGGCTTACCAACACTCTCTGTGTGGCAAGGTTAGATGGGTTAGAAGCGAGCAGACACACACACAACTAGTCAGTACTTGACTGCACAACCACGCAGAGCCCTCGGGGCTCAATCTATCACACAGTGAAACCAGTGGGAGTATTTTGTTAACTTCAGTTGGCAGATCAGTGTAACAGACATCCTTGTATAAAAGAAATACCAAGCTTTCCAGCCATGTTCAGAGGTAAATAAGATATATCTGTATAGTTCTTGATCTGGCTTTTCTGAGGTCTCCAAAACATTACCTGCATTTATTTTATTTTTTAATTATTATTATTATTTTCAAAAGCAGTTTTATATTGAAAACAGCATCTAGGAGAAAAAATATTCTTTCAGGACCAGTCTCCTGTGTTTTCTTTATTCATTGTCAGGAATGTTTCATTTTTCTACTCAAAGTACTCCAGTCTGAAACCTTTGTGTCTATAAAACACTAAATCTTCACTGAAAGTCTCTTAGTCAGAAATCTCAAGATAAATTCACAAGATGGTTCTGTAGACCATTCCCTTCAGGGAAAAGAAAAGACAATGCTGCAGTAACTGTCTCAGAAAACCCATTTGCTAATGCTGAATTGTGAAGACTTTCCCAAAGTAAATGGGGGCCTAAGTGCCTAGCATTGATATGATCATTATATGTTGATGGTCTGTCCTCTGGGCAGCCTGGTCGAGTGTATGGGGACCCTGCACATAGCAGGGGGGTTAAAACTAGAGAATCATTACAGTCCTTTTCAACCCAGGCCATTCTACAATTCTGCGATATGCTTTCCTTTGTAAAAATAGACAAAAATAAAGCACAACAGACCTGATATCTGGGAAGACACAGCAAAGCAGAGAGCTTGCTTGTTCTTCTTGTGCTATGCTAGGTCTGGAGTTAGTAGCACTAACACTATCTCCTTCAGACATCATCTGAGAAACCCCCAAAGGTGAAAACAGTGGAAAGAAAAAACAAAACAAAACAAAACAAAACAAAAACTATAATCAAAGCAACAATAAAATACTGACAGGAGGGAAGACAGCAGTATCACTTCTTTGCTAACAGTATACTTCAGAAAGGAGGAACAGAGGTCTTAGCAATAGTTATGAAGATGTTTTACCAAAAACGAATGGTGGAAAAACTGCATTTCAGTCTCATCTATTAAGAAGTTGTTTGAATTTTAAACTCATTTAAAGTAAAGGAATTTTCCTTGTCAGATGATGTGGGTAAAGGCATTTAGGACAGATACCAGATGTGGGGCAATTTTTTGGGACAGGTGCAAGTAGTGGTGGTGGTCAGGATAGAAAATCTATGTAAGGACATGAGTGATCATCTCTCAACCATATTCCAGGCCTTTATAAGGGTATAAGAGATCATATGCTTTCTTCCTTTCTTTACCCATGAAAGTTTGTTTCTGCTGAAAGAACCTCCAGGCATCTTTGTTGAAAGAAACTGCAATAGGGTCTGAATACATTCCCAGTCTGGACTATCAGGAACAAGAATATCTTAATCTAAGTATACCCCCAGCTTTCTTTATAGACTTCAGGCTAATACATTTTTAAAGCTGCAACTTTTAGTATATCTCTGCGCTTAAAGTGCTGAAAGCTTATTCTTTTATTTCCTTCATTTTTATTGTAAAGTAAGAGCAATTGCAAGATCAGAATTACTATTAGTTTTGCTAAAAACATAATATTTGTCACAGCTGTGAAGAAAGTAGTATCTGGAACAGCTAAGAAGATAATGAAGAAAATAGAAGGAAAACAAGCAGATACAAGTTAAATTGGAAGGCATGGAAAGTCAATTCACGACTGAAGGTTAACTGCAAAACCAATGTAAAGGTGGAAGGAAAAGCAAGAATCACAGAGCTATCCAAACAAACTGCAAGAAATAGAATCCCCTTTATGCACTTATGATGTATAAAACCCTAAGAGTTCTTACAAGCTAACTAGATAACATTATATTAATTTCACTGTTTTCAAATATCACTTCCACACTTTTCAGTAAATTTTCCAGTATTTGTATTCCAGGAGGGGAAATAATTTCTTCTCTATGTAGAGTAGCAAAATTGTGAGTGAGGACAAACACATACTAAGAAAATGAATCATATCAAGAGACTGGATAGTTGAGGCAGATTATACGTATCAGACAGCAAATGGCAGTGTGAAGTACTGCAGTGGAGCTGCCTGTGCTGCAGAGCACAGGAAGAGTTATGGCATTTATGCATTTTCATTTCTACAGGTGGGGACCTCAAATCATTCCGTAGGTTAGGCTCTTAGTATGTCTAATCTAGTACTGCCAAGGCACACATTTGATATACTTCTGACTTGTCAAAAATAGGCACAAGACACACCTAAATCTCTACATGGTCCCAGCATGAGACATTACGTCTGAGCTACTTGTGAATCCAACTGTTATTTCATGATGTTTTGTCGCAAGGAACATAGTGTATTTTCAGTTTCCAAAATAAACTTTTCTTTATAATCTATGCCATTTATTACCTCTTTATATTGCTTATGTGGAGGTCCAATATTAAATAGATCATTAGAACTACTATGTAAGGACGTATCTTCTTGATTCTCTGCTGAATCAGGTGACTCATGGTACAAATTGCTCAAACATTTGTTTTCCTTTAGATATAAGAGGTTAAATCTTGCCTTTTCATGGTGAAAGAATAAATAAACTCATTAGTGATGCCTCTTCATTCTCTTTTTTTCACCACAAATTTTACTCATATAATATTTTTTTCCTAATAAAAACCATTATCACTAGAAGAACTGTCCATGATAGACTAAACACTTTTAAACAATTTTAAACACACACAGAAAAAAATGTTTTTCAGGAAAATTCCCAGTCCTAAGTATTCATAGATTATTTGAGAATCATACATTCTTCTGATGTGCTTCTTTCATGGCACTATCAGTAGAATGGATGTTGTACAGAAGGCACATTGATCATGCAGAGCAATTCCTTTGCCAATATGTTTATGTATTGTTAAAATCAGACTGGTATGATGAGCAATATATTGTGAGACTACCTTGGAAATAAGGCCCAGCTGTGAAAGATAGGCTTCAAGAAAGGGGCTTAGAGGTCATATTGATGATCACTGAGCATGACTTACCAATATTTTGAACTTTCAAGTGCAAACAGGCAGTGGTAGAGCAGCACATGAAGGAAACCATAGGTTTCTGTAAACAAAAAACACAAGTTCTCCATCAAAAAAAAACTCACAAGGTGAACTATGTAGTGGACTGGCATGTGCCTCAAAAGGAGCTGCAAATATTGTGACAGGAAGTACATAAATATTTGTGCAGTCCTCCGTCTGCTGGGCTCAGCATATCCAACCTCACTGCACTGTCACTCTGAACTACACGAATCACAAAAAAAATCACAATGATAAATGCATTCTACAAAATGAATGACATGGTAGAAACAGGAGCTAATGTGTGATGAAGTACCAGGCACAGAACATGTTACCTAAGATTGGATTTGGTATGACATTTTTGCATCCAGTGTGTCTATGTAAGTAAATATTTTCAAACAGTTTCAGGATTAGTTCATTGCTATCTACCATCTCTGAGTCTCCTTGGGCACTACTTGCCCGGTGCTAAGTATTGGCTGAGTTGTTTAAATGGTAAAGCTCCCACAGAACTCACAGGATTTTGTCCAAATTGTCTTTTTATACATACATTTTAGACCATTGTGGCCTTCCAATACTTGAAGGGAGCATATAAACAGGAGGGGGAACAACTTTTTATGGGGGTGGATAGTGATAGGATGGGGGGAATGGTTCTAAACTGAAACAGGGGAGGTTTAGGTTAGATATTAGGAGGAAGTTTTTCACTCAGAGGATGGTGACGCACTGGAACGGGTTGCCCAGAGAGGTTGTAGATGCCCCATCCCTGGAGGCATTCAGGGCCAGGCTGGCTGTAGCTCTGGGCAGCCTGGTCTGGTGGTTGGCATCCCTGCACATAACAGGGAAGTTGAAACTTGATGATCTTCAAGGTCCTTTTCAACCCAGGCCACTCTATGATTCTATAATTCTGTGATTCTATCTTTCAAAGTACATTTTCCAACAATAATTTCACTTCAGCTTCTGCAGATACTTGAAGCACCGTAAGGTTTGTTGTCTTCTGCACATACTGATTTTCATACAGCATCTCCATTTGGTATTTTCTGCTTGCACACCTTCACATGCAACAGAAAACAAAGGGAAAAGACATCATTTTAAGGACTACATCATGTCATATGTATATATCACTGATAAATTACAAAGGAACAACTACAATTGCTAAAACTCAGAATTCTAGAATGAGGCAGTAAATGACTTAATTTTCAACTAGAAGTAACAGAAAGCTGATCTTGTCACTAGGTCAGAAAGAAGAACAGAACTTCAGGATGCTGAGAAATTGCCATACGAAGAAACTCAATATGTACTTCTGCTGCTGAAGCAAATAACAGTAGCTTCTCTGCTGGCCAAGTTTAGAAAAGCTAATGTTAGCAAGATGTGCAAGACTAAATAACAAGCATCAGGGTCACACATCTTATTAAAATCAGTATTTTAAAAACTGCTTGCTTAAAACATTTACCTTGGCATTGTAGATTTTCTTTAATAGCAAGCCAGCTTTTATTCACCTGACCTCTATCTGAAGCAGCTAAATTCCAGATATACGTATGATTGATTTTTGGTCTTCTTCATTCAAAGAAAGAAATATGATGCAAAACTAAAATTGTAGTATATTTAAAATTTGTTTTCGGGGAAGAACTATGTTGAAATTCAGCCAGCTTCATTTCATGCTGAACTAGAACATAAGATTGGGTAAGATATATGTTTTGAAGAACCCATCACCAACAGATAAACCTAGATAATATTTAATTAGCAATTTGCCTCCATTTCAAAAGTGTTTAGTACAATTCACAAATTCAGGATTCTTCTTTACTTTGTGGCACACTTATATTCATTGCTTTTCTCTGTGCTGTCTATCTTTGAGATATGACTATATGTTTAGAAACTAGTATCAAAGCTAAACAATGAAACAGGATTCTTGCAGAAATCTGTGGTTTAATAATAAAGATTAGTTGCATGAAAATATCTTAATTTCAAGTAACAGTCCTGTAACATTTTCCTGCACATGGTAGAAACCTATATAAAAATAATTATACATCCATCATAACAAAGTAGTTGCCTAAAATCTATGTTTCTCTTGGTGTCAGAGGGCAGTACAACAAAATGATTGCTCCAGCATAACTAACATACAAAAAAAAAGCTGTCAGTCATGAATAACAACTAGAAGGTCAACTATCTTCTCTTTTTCCTTTCCTTCCCTTCCTCAGTTCAAAGGATCTGAGCAATAAATAAATAAATAAATAAAAATTTCCATGAGAAGAAAAGTGAGCAACCTCAGCTCCAAGCAGCCAGGCAGCAAATTAGGAAAACTAAAGTCCAGATAGATTTTAGTCTGGCCAGGGATGTCAAGGCAAGAAGAAAGGCTTCTATAAGCACATCTATGCTGAAAGTAAACTTGGGAAAACATAAATCCTCTCCTGGTTACCTGGGATATGGATATGGAGGAGACAGATTCTGAACAAATTTTTGATTCAGTCTTCACCAGAAATTGTTCTAGCCACACCATTGAAGTCACTCAAGTCACAGAATCCAGAAGCAGAGACTGGGAGAATAAAATACTGCCTACTCTAGGAGAAGATCTAGTTCAAGACAACCTAAGGAGTTGCACATGCTGATGGGACTTGACAAGATGCATTCAATGGAATTGGTGGATGAAGTTGCTAAGCCACTTCTCGTATGTGCAAAGTCTGAAGTTTCCAGTAACTGAAAAAGGGAAAACATAGTCTCCGTTTTCAAAAAGGGGAAAAAAGACGACTCAGGAAACTACAGACCAGTCAACCACACTTCCATGCCTGGAGCAGATCCTTCAAAAACTATGATAAGAAATATGGATAACAGAGGGTTGATTGGTGACAGCCAGCATGGCTTCACTAAGGGCACACCATGGCTGACAAATCTGTGACCTTCTACGGTGGGGTTATAGTGTTGGTGGATAAGGAAAGAGTTACTGACATCATCTGCCTGGATACATTAATTTGATGGATGGATCACTCAGTTAACAAGGAATTGGCTGGATGTTTGCACTCAAAGAGTTACGGTCGGCAGCTCAATGCACAGGTGGAGGCCAGTGACAAGGGATATTCCTCAGGGGTTTGTACTGGGATTAGCATAATTTAACATCTTTGTTGGTGACACGGACAGGGGATTGAGTGCACTCTCCACAAATTTTGTAGATGACACCAAGCCTAGGGATGCAGTCAACATGATGGAGGAAAGGGATGACATCCAGAAGGACCTTGACAGACTGAAGAGGTGGGCCTCTAAGAAAAACATGCCTTTCAAAAAGTCCAAGTGATTGGTCCTGCACTTGGGTCAGGGTGATTCTGAGCATGAATGCAGGCTAGGAAACCTATGGATGGAGAGCAGAACTGTGGAAAATGAGTTGGGAGTACGCATGTTTAAAAATGTCAACATGAGCTAGCAATGTGCACTTATAGACAAGAAAGCCAAGCATATCCTGGGCTGCATCAAAAGAGAGTGATTTTTTCTCATTACTCTGCTCTTGGGAGACGTCATTTAGAGTTCTGTATTCAGCTTGGGGATATCTAGCATAAGAAAAACACAGTCCTGTTAGACTGGGCCCAGAGGACAGACATGAAGATGATCAGAGGGCTGGAGCAATCTTCCTATAAAGACAGGCTGAGACAACTGTGATTATTTAGCCTAAAGAGGTCTTAAGAAAATACTAAAGGGAACTTAAAGAGGCCTTACAGTGCTTAAGTACTGGAGGTCTACAAGAAAGATGGGGAGGCACTCTATCAGGGAACATAATAGGACATGGTTAACAATTTTTTTCTAAAAAGAGTGTAGGTTTAGAATTTATGTAAGGAATAAATTCTTTATTTAGAGGGTGGGGAAGCACTGGCACAGGCTGCCTAGGCAAGCTGTGGATGATTGATCCCTCTAGGTGTTCAAGGCCGGGTTGGATGTGGCTCTGGGCAGCCTGATCTTGTGGGTGGCAAACCTGCCCATGGCAGAGCAGCAGTGGGGCAGGAGAGAGGTAGAAATGGATGATTTTTAATATCCCTTCCAACCTGAACAATTCTATGATTCTAAACTAAAAATTTCAACAGAATATTTTAACAAAGTTTGCTATTTTCCCTCTCTTTGGGTACTGTTGAGCTCTTGATGCTCAGCCGTAAAACTTCAGTAATATCAGCAATAAAGTTTCGTTTTACCTGTCATCAGATAAGTAACAGTTTAGTAATGGCTTCGAGTGATTGATGACAAAGTAGCTAAAAAAAAACTAGTACTATAAACCCTATTTACAACATCTAAGAAGAACCTTGAAAAGATAATACTATGGATTACCTTTGTGTTATTTTCTATACTCGTTATAAAATTTGTCACAGGGTCTTTAATTGTCTCATTTTCCATTTTTTATGGTCTTTGTCATGACAATAAGTTTTCACATAATTCAGGGTTTGCTAGATTGATTCAAACTATGCAGTAGAAGTCTGAATGTGTTAGAGATGTTGCAGAATGATTGTCTGACTCTTCAACCTTTGTTCACCTAGTGATAAAACGTGTGGAGGAAAAGCAATAGACAATTTTATGCCCTCCAAATGAGCATCCCTTCCCTACCTGCTATTTTCACAGTCTTTTTTCTTCTTTTTCCAGGAGCTATCTGCTAAGGATTAACTAATTTGGTTGCAGAGGAGCCAGGCCTGTGTGGATCCCTTTCAGTAATCTGAAGTTTTCTTATGAACTCGGGATCATAAAATACTCTTCTTTTTATTTTTTTATTTTAACAAAAACCAAGATTCTTTAAGAAATTTGAAGAAAAAGGGATCTTGAAAGTACTCAGAGACTCAGTAAGATGTGTAAAACCCTGATTTTTTTTTCCCAGATATGATCAAGTGTATGTCAGTTCCAAGTTGATGTGTCTGATTCATGATTTTTTAATTCCTGTGGTTGGCAATGTGGATGATGATTGAAAAAGACTACAACTATATACTCAAAATCTTGTCTTCCAGCAAAGACATTCATGGCTCCTGGTGCAGCTCTAGGAAGGATTCCTTAGAACATATCTGGCAAAGCTCATGCTTTTTGACTTCTCCAGCTGTCTCACTGACTCCTTTTAATCCCCTAATATTATGTTTTGGCCTCAATTACTCACATTTGTCATCTTTTCCCTATACTACAACAATATGATTCTTGACATAAAGACATTATTGTCTAAGTTCAAAAGGTATGTTACAGTATGTATGGTGTACTATGTACTTGATTGTCATGGTTTTATGATTTTTGGTCATCAGTATTCCACACCATAACATCATGTGATGCATTGGGGGTGGGGTTTGGTGTCTGCCAGGTGTTCGTCCGTCAGAGAGGAGCTACGTTTTCCCCAGGAGACTTTGCGGTCAGCAAGGGGATATAACTCCAAGCAAGGTCACCTGATCCTTCTTCTTCGCCTGCTCTTCGCTATCTGCGCTCCGGCACCTGCGCTTCGCCATCTGCACTTTGCCGTCTGTACTTCAGTCACTCAACTGGACTGCACTTCTCACCCCAGCATTGTGGTGAGGTCTATACAATTCAAACAGACTCTCTCTCTCTCTCTCTCTCTCATTGTATTTTACTAATACTATATTTAGTAAAATCATTTGTTCCACCTCAGATCAGTGCTGTTGTTTTCAAGTATTTTGGGGTCCCCTGCTTCCCCTTTCCCAGAGGCGCGGATCCGCAGATCCCTCCGCCCTGCTGGTCACGGAACTGAGCTGGACCAGCCCATAAACCGTTGACATTTTTGGTGGAGAATGCGGGCAAACCCCGATTTCATTCCTGATGAGCCAAACCAAGAGCATGATCCTGAGAGAGCCAGGTGTACACCAGATATGTGGCGTACATTCACAAAGACTGCACCAGAAAGGTACGCCAGTACATTTGCAGCTATGTATGGCAGAGGGGAAAGAAGACCCCTTATAAATGAGTTGGTTAATAAGCTTCAAGACTTTGAGTTACATTTAAGCCCTCTACGAGCTTGTGTTTCAGCCACTGAAAAAGTAGCTGAAAAGCTGATCACTGCAAGCATGTTTTATATTTCTGCTGCTCCTTACTTTATTTGATGAGTCTCAGGAATACTAGAATATTATGTAAAGTGAAAGGATGAAGGCAGTTTCCTCTTCAAAACAATCAGATTTTTTTAGGTAAAATTGTTTTTCAGAAGCTTTCATACAGTTCCAGAAGAATAAAACAGCAACCATGGAAAGAAGAGCCACCACAGATCTCATATTCTTCAATTAAATCTCAGTTTCTTTCCACTGAGGTACTTGTTCTAATAGGAACATAAACTAATAGACTTATGAATAAATATATTACTCACAAAACATTTTAAAACAAAATGTTTCCCTTCTTTGCTTTTTCCCTCTGAAAGATTATGACAAAAGTAATGTATAACAGCAGTTAGCCAGTACCATTCATTATGCGTCAGTGGTAAAGGTTTGTGACTTTAAAAGTTTTGTGCTACAAAGGATGAAGGAAACAAGAAAGCATGTTGCAAGCTTTTCCAGCATTATGCTTTCTGTTGAACTTCAGGAACAGACTGATGCACAAATGATGGACACCCTGTGGGAAAGCCTGCCCAGACTGATAAGACTGGATAGTGTTTTCAGTAGGTGTTACCATGAAGATGCTAAGAGAATCTATGAGAATAGTTTACAGTATTTAAAAGTCAAGAAACAACTTGACTGGCCATCTTCCTACTTATACTGGTACAAAGAAGCAGCAAGACAGAGCTGTATTGCTATAAATCCTGTGCATGTGTGAAACGGGAATCTGCAGGTACTGATTTATTATTCATGCCCAGTGCCCAGTGGCCAATGAGTAGATTGTGCCACGTGCAGTGAGGCTGCAATTGGGTCTTGGAGCCTGGATCTTCATGGTTACATGATGCAGAAGTGACTCACAACTGATTTAAAGCAGTAAAGTAGCCTACCTGAGAACATCCACATCTGGGTTTCTTTGACTGAATAATAAATAATCTTAAGGTTCCTTCTTCAAACATATATAATTGAGAAGAATTTTGTGGAATGGAAGAGCAGATGGAAAGGAAATGAATAATAATTGGATACCAAAAGAAGATCAGGAAATTCAGTCAAAAGGAGGAAGAAATCAAAGTCTCCATAGCTTTTATACTTACTTTGCTGTTCACAATATTTGCACACTAAACTTCAGTGTGACAAAGGAGGCAGAAATCCTTCACATGACAAAAAACAGGCAAGTACATAAATTCTATCTCCCAAGAGCTTGATGGCTCAAACCTTTACATCCCCCACAAGATCTTCTCTGTTAACAAACAGAAGGTCCCGGATTTTGCTTCCCCTTGTTGGCTCCTTCACCAGCTGTGTCAGGAAGTTATTTCCCACATATTCTAGGAGCCTCTGGGTCTGTTCCCCTTCTGCTCTATTACAATTCCAGCAGATGTCTGGGAAGTTGAAGTCCCCCGCAAGAACAAGCAGGAGAGACCTCAAGACCTCACCCAACTCTCTATGAAGTGTCTTGTTCACCTCTTCATCCTGGTTGGGTGGCCTGCGTGCATTAGTATAAATGCATCTGAGCTGGGCCACCTTTTGAGTGGGAGAAGCCCTAATACCCTCTTGACCATACTCAGGTGTTTCCATACCCACCAACCTCACACCAACTCTAGTGTTCTTCCTACAAAAAAGTGTGCCATCCTCCTCTTTCACCAAGACACAAGACTGTGGGACCTTACTGGCACATCTCTCTCCTAAAACACTGGCACATTACATACAGGCTCCTTTCTAGTGACCCCAATTTCAACCCCACCACCTTTCATACCAATTTTAAAGCTCTATCAATGATCTTTCCCTATTTCCATTGTAAAACCCCTTTCCACCAGTGGGATAAGCTACTCCTATTGGTTGCCAGCAGGCCTCATCTCATGTAAATTGAGCCGAGGTAAAAAAAAAACCCAAACCCCTGCTGAGCACACCAGGCTTAGATCCAAGTATTAATCCATTGGCCCATCATGTTCAGTCTCTCTTCATTCCCTATAACTGGAGGGATAGAGGGGAACACAACTTGTGTTCCCGAACCCTTTACGTGTCACCTCAAGGCTCTCAAATTCGTTTTCATAGCCCATAGGGAAGTTCTTCCTATTTCATCACTGCTTACCTGAAACAACAATAGGGGATAATAATCTGGGGGCTGAACTAGGGAAGGAAGTTTCTTTCTTACATCTTTAACACAGGCCCCTGTGTGGCAGCAGACTTCCCTGTGCAGGGGGTCTGGTCTACATATTAGTCCTTTTCTCTTCAGCAGAGAGTCACCAATGACAATGACCCATCTTTTTGACCTTGCTGAGGATGTTTCAGTGCTAAGGGTAGTCTGGCTTGACGTTGGTGGCACCTCCAAGAGGGGAGAACCATCATCCCACAGTTGTCCAGTTGTCCCTGCAAAGCACTGTTCCTGTTCTGCAGGGGGAGCTGGGGAGGTGCTCCTGCATCTCCAAGCAAGGACCTTTTGCCACTGACCTCTACCCCAATTCATCACTGTTGTTGACGGGGAGGAAAGGACAGGGGCAGGAACACTGTGCCTGCTGGTCCCCCCCATCACCTGTTAGCAAGTTGTTCAGATGTGATATGCTACATGTGGAGCCCCAGCTGGCTGCCAAGATCTCAGGGTCGGTAGGGACCGGCACCACCAATCACTCTCCCTCTCACACTCCCTAATACTTTTCAGCCTCTCCACCTCCTCCTTCAAGTCAACTGGGCTCAGTTAATCATTCAGCTGGTTGCATCTTACACAAGAGCTGTCTCCGACACCCTGCACTGCAAGGGCCAGGCTTTGGCACTCACTGCAACCGTAGACCTGCACACTGGCATCTCGTTGTGGGACATCTGTCTGGGTCTCCACATTTTTGCTGGCAGTAGCCTTCCACCGGGGTGCAGCCACGGCAAACCAGCATTCACCAGCACTATTAGGGTAGCCTTAATGGGGTGTGACTGATCTGCTCTGCCCTGTACTGGCAGCGCTGGCTCTGCCCATGTCACGTTTCCAGCCCATTAACAGGTGCCCCCTCACTTAGCACTTGCAGCACAATGAGATAACAAACCTCCTTGCAGATTCATCTTAAGCTTACTTTCAAACTACATTTTTCAAGTCCCATCTTTCCTTGATCAAGATACTTTGTTCTCCTCGTCTCTTCTTTAATTTTCTCTCCAGTCTACTTTTTTGAAAGTCTCACCCTCAGACTGTATTTCTGGGGGTGGTGAAGAGTTATACAGGCGCATGGTCCACCTAGCTACTCTAGCTTTAAGAAAATCTTTCACACAAATGCAAATTCAGTGATGAAATTTATGCAGTTAACTCACAGCGCCAACACATCTTAACAGCAAAACAGGCCACCTTCTTTTCAACACCTCTTTTGGAATTTCTTGTTGTAAGCTCAGTTCAACAGGGTTAAAACAGACTTCTTCTTTTTCTCAGCTATTATTTTCCAGCCTCTGTGGACTAGTGTATAACCCAAGTTACCACTCAGGTGAAAGTTGTACCTAAATTTTGCAGATCTTCTCTCTGCATCTTCTTTAAGGACACAGCCTTCTTTGCATATTCATAGTTAATTTTTGTGCAGGATTTAATCCTTTCAATCAGTTGAAACATTTCTTAACAAATTCAAGATTTCAGTTTTTCTTGCCTGTAGAAAAATCCATCAGTTTTGTCTATAACATCTCTTTTCATAAATCTCTCTCCTAACTCCATCTTTTTCAATCCACGCTCTCTGTGGTTTAGCCCACCTGGCTATTATTTCCTACTCTGTATCACATTGTCACCTTCCAGCTCCAGCCAGTGAATACTGCCCATACTCATCATTCATCTGTTGCATCCTCAAATGCTTTCTTTTGTGCTACCCTTCATGCTTGAAAGCTCTCTATAAACATCCACCTTCAAATCCATTTGCTGAAAGGCCTGTGAAAGACCTAACAGCAGTTAGGTTGGTATTGTTGGCATCGCTTCTCATCATACTGACTTATTGTTTCCTTCTACTTCCTCATCTGTCTATATCAATCTTGTTCTGTTTTTTTTCTTTTGATCCAGAACTTTTTATATCTGTCACCAACTTTATGTTCTGATTTTTGTCCGGTACCTAGCACAAATGGTAGTGGTTTATACTAATTCAAAACATGGGGACACAACACAGAATTTTCATACTTACGAGAACAGGTTTTGTTTTATAGTTGATCAGATCAAACTCTCAGTGGAAGTGAGCATCCATAAGTAATAATAGAAATACGATTTTTCAGATCTCAGTGATGATGGTAGCATTACTCTTCAATTAGAATGTAGCAGAGAATATGCAAGTTCTTGAGGACCTCAGGAAAAAAAACTGGTCTGACTCAGCTGTCAAAATAATTATTGGAAACATAAACCCTGTTATAAGATAAAAATGTGATTTGGTTCATTGGAGTGCAATAGGCTTTTGTGCAGAAATTTGCTGAAGGTCTCAAACTAAATAGGCAGAGTATGACTTTCCTCAAAGTAGGCAGAACTTTCATAGGTCCAGGAGAAAACAAACAAACAAAAGCAAGCAAGCAAAAAAAGTACGATGCCAGTAGGTACCTGTCCCTTCCTTATTAGATTTAATGTTTATTTTGACTTGGGTTGATCTGCTGCCTCTATACTCTTTCGAAACAGAAACATCCCATAAAGATGTGGTCATGTGTGCAGCCCCAAACATATGCATGATAAAGAGGAGAGAGCAGAATAAACTACAGCCTTTATTTGCAACAGGTACATTAGACTACTTTCTTGCTGGGAACATATACTCAATAAGATTAAAGTTAACAGCAGTTTACCAAGCACTTTTGTCCAAGCTGTAGCATAATCTTAATATTTTCTTTTGTTTTACTTGAAAAAAACCACCAATTTTCTGTTAAGGGTTGTACACGAGTAGAACTAATTTTATTCCTGTCTTACTAACGTGCAGTTTCCTCTAGAATGTGAGGATGTGAACTTAGTTTACTTTGTCTAAGAATGTGGTGTTTATGATCTAAAATTACACATTTGTGAAGAAAAGCATTTTCCAGTTGAATTTTGTATATAAAAAACATGGTCATGTAAGGCAAGGAAATGGTTAAAAAAAAGTACTCTTACCAAAGCATTTTCATTCAGGAGTTTATTTCCTTTAGAAAGGTAGACCTAAATAGCTGTAAATCTGACGAAGAAGTTAATTATGAGGGAAAAGGGCCAAAATGTGAGGAGGAGAAGAAGAAATATCATTGGTTTGACAACGATGGCTGCCAGAAACAGCTTGCAAATCATGGAACTATGCGGGGACAAAAAGTTGACTCTAAATTATGGTGAGACTGGGTCTCTAAATCACTGGAGAGCAAAATGATTTCAGTAGACCTTTAATTTTCAGTTATTGAAAGTCAACATCATAGCAAGTAGCTGCAATGTTTTACAACAGGCCATCGTGAAAGTATTTTATTTTTCATTTCACAAAAATGTATGAAATTTTCAAACACAAGTGAAAATCAATCACCTCACCAATCATATCAAAAGCAGCTCCCTTCCCAAGTGAGGTATGGATTAGCAGGATAATGAAGGAGATGCACAATGTCATCTGCTCAGAATACCTTGCACTTGTATTGTGCTGTCTTTATCCATACACTCCCAGGTGCTGGACTGGTCATTAATTCTGGTTACTTTAGCAAAGCCAGCAGCAGAATGATAAGAAAAGAAAATTCATTAAAAGAAGCAATGTCCTCCAGCTCCCAAGAAAGTCACTTTCTGGATAAGGTATCTCCTTCTTGATTGGGTAACTGGGGATTTCTGCACTACAACAACCAAGTGCCACCTGATAATGTTTTTGCAGTATTACATAGGAAAAATATTATTTTGCTTTCAACCTTCCTTCTCTGCATATATAGAATCCAACCCAAATTATATCTTAAGTACCCTAAAGAGTAATAAATAATATGCACAAAGGTGGGAATAAAGTTATTTTTATTTTGAGAACTTAAGCAAATAGGGCTGTAAGCATTTGCTTTTTGGAGTCTCAAATATTTCCCAGAAAATAGGTCTCTATCTCTTGCAAGATTTGCCTTCCATATCCAACCTGTGAAAAAGCTGAAGACAGCAGTACTATCAACCTTAAAGATTCAATTTTGTTCCAGAGGCAGTGGCTGTGCATCTGCTTAGCCACAAACAGAGCTAGAAAAAGGCTTGAACAAGACTTGAACAAGGCTCCATAATTTCCTCAATTTTCTGTACTGGCTGTTACATACCCTGACTCAGTTCCAGGCTCTGCAAAAGATTTGTCTCAAGTATGACAGTATGACACATAGAAATAGCATTTACTAAAAAGAATTTCTAATACTATTTTAGGAATAGGCATCCTAGGAATAGGCATCCTTTTTGTTTGTTTGTTTGTTTGTTTGTTTCCTGGAGGCAGAGAAGATATCAAGATGTTACAAATGCTAACAGAATATTAAGGTTGGATTTAAGCATTGAATCTTGCATGGCTTGTTCATCTTAACCTTCCAGAATGTCCCTGGCTTGTTCTACTGATCTCTCAAGCCAAGTTGAAAGCCTTTGTATGAACGCAGCTCAGAAAATAATGCCTCCTATTTTACTATGCTGATTCACGATGTCAGAGATGGATGCTGGTGATAATGACAGTAGAGGCTGAACCTTCCCACCATTGTGCCATTACATTTCCTTGCCATGTAGCAATGGCAGCAGAAGGGCAGTCTTACAAGTGGCATCTGACATGGAAGTGCATATGAAGCAAAGCTGTATCTTTGAATTCCTCCATACAGAAAAAATGGTGCCCAGTGAAATTTATCAGGGCTTGGTGAACATTTATGGAGACCAAACAGTGGATGTCAGCACAGCGAGGCGATGGGTGCTGCAGTTCAGCAGTGGTGACAGTGGGTTTTCTCCACTGGTGCAGATAGTTACGAGAGCAGCATACAAGCTTGTGTTCATTGATGACAAAAATGTACGTCTAATGGTGGTGACTGTGTTGAAAAGCATCGTTCTGTAGCTGAGAATTTGCTCAGTCAAACAGTGTTATTATGCTCCTTGTATCTGTTGTAGTTTCCGTGGAAATAAATAGGAAGCATTAATTCTGTAGCAACCTATCTATTTGTTTAATCCTTGCCCAGATTGCTTGATTAGATTGGCGTGACAGTGGCAGCAGAGTGTTTTGAAGTCATGTGTACTGTCCAGATTGTGGGAAAAAAAATTGTGATTTTCAGATACCTTTGATCAACTTTCATGTAAAAACAGTTTGTAGGCATTATCTGATTGGACTAAATGATGACTTGTAACTAGAGCTGTGCAAATTATTTTGGCTCCATTAGCTCATGTCCATTTTTTATTGTCTTAGCTCTCTTTCTTTAAACTTCTTTTTCTTCCCTTCATTTTTTTATTTTGAAAAATAGTATTAATTTCTTGTTCAAAATATCTGAAATACATAAATGAGAAATAAGAATATTTAAAATATTATTAAATTTTTACTTATAAAATTTGGGAAGTTCCTAAATTTTCCCAGATAATTTATTATTGTAAAAATGATATTATTTAACTATAGCACGTATCCAGATACAATGTCTGCTTTTTTCCCTTTATTACACGCTGTTTTCAGGAAGTGACATTGTTATTACTAGTGAAGATTACACAGCAAAAGCAAAAGGTCTGTTGATACTTCTCAAGTACTGTCAGTGCCATGAGCTTGTTTTTACTTACATTTCTACTTCCAATTACATCATCTTCACACGTATATACATATACACATATACAAATTTATATATACACAACATAAAATCAAGAATGTAGGTTCCTTAGATTGTAAAGTAGAGAATGAAAAATTCAATCTCATTTTTTTTATTTTTCTCCCAGACAAGTAAGCCTGTGTGCAAGAAAAGCTGGCAGAAATCTGATTCAAAACTTTGTGTCTGAACACAGGGATGACCATTCTTCAAAATGCATATTTTGAAGTCAGAAGAAGTCAGAAGTCAAAAGAACTCATTTTCACAAACCATTCTGTGTATTTTTTCTAGCAACAGAATCAAGATTATAATCCTTTGTACTGTTACTACAGTAACTATGCTGACTTAAAGCTTTGTTTTGTTTCATTTTATTTTATTATTTTATTTTGTATTTCAGAAAGTTCAAGAAAATGCACAGAAGAAATCTGGTAAAAATAAAGAGAAAAATAACTAAGGCTATCCATAAGAAAATGAGTATGGTAATTATGGCAAAACTTACCGTGACCTACTAATTCCCTTTAATTAACTGAAACTTTATAGTGGTTTCATTCTCTCCTTATTTTTTTGTGGAAATATGAAAAGGGGTAGCCTTAACAAGATCTCATTCCTTCACATTCCAAATCTCTCCAACAGATGTAAAGACTCTTCAAAGAGGATAACCCTAATGCAAAATGAGGTTATTCTGGATCCAGTTCAAGGGAATGAGCCAAGCAGGATCAGCACCATAAGGCTGCATCTACAGAACATCTTGTACAAACAGTATTAGAATTATTGTGAGGGAGACATAATGTGTACTAGAAAATACAAGTGCAGTGATTTTAGGGAGGCTGACATTGATGAGAATGAAATATAATAGAACATATTGATTCAAATTTCATAATAGTGTTATGGGTATATATGAAATAATTCTGTAAGTTAAATCTACTTCTCCAGATTTGTCTATGAAAGCAGTAAAAACCATAAAAAAGCCAAAAAATTTTAAAAGCTTCCCAGAATCCACTACCAGATCATATTATTTTTTTTTTTTTTACGTATTGTTTCATTGGTGCCTGAACACTGATGTTGGTGGTTATGCTACTAATAGTAATCAGTCAAAATAAATAAATAATAAATGGGTTTTGTATTATGTTGTCTAAATTTCCATAGGCTTTTCAAAACATTTAGCAGAAATACTGTCACTTGGAAGAAGCTGCAGCTGAAGAAGCTGCCATTTGTTTCAGTCTGCTGTGTCAAAACTCAAAGAAAATACTTCTAAGTAGGTGACAAACTTCTCTAGTAAAAAACTGATCTGTTAACTATCTAAAATATAATAAATATATTATTTATTAAGTACTGGAGAACATATTAAAAAAAAAAAAAAAAAAGAAAAAGCTAAACGATTGGCAGTTAAAATGACAACAGAGCTACTGACAAAAAGCTGAAAGGGAGACCAACGAATGAGTGCCTTGTGTTGTATTGGAAAAAGCTTGGTGTAACACAGATATAAAAGGAATCTAAGTGTGACTGAACGATAGATCTGACCTCAAAGGAATGGTTGGCAACAGGGTAAGAGTGGGTTTCTGCATCAGTAACAGCCACTAGCTAATCTGACATGTCTTCGGGGAGTCTACTTCTCACCTAACTTCAGCAATTAGACATGCAGGCTCAATCCATAGCCAGTGTAGAGAAATAGCTCCAGAGAGCAATGAATTCTCTGCTCTAGATGCCTACAATATGTGGATTGAAACTACCCAGGAAGCTTTTTCCACAGGCCGTGCAGGGAACCCGAATTACCAGTTTAGGTTGGGTAAGATAGCAGGGACAGTCTCAGACTTTGCAAACGCTAATTTATGACATATATAGTATTTCTCCATGCATTCTACTTGGTAGAAAATCGGCCCCTATAAATCGTGCAGCCACACTGAACTTTCTTAGCATCTATTTCTTAATCTTCTTAACAGCAACTGTTGTCATATATGCAAATAAAAATTTCTATATAGAAGCTTCCAAAACCTGTACTTTTATGTATTTTCTTCCACTTTTTTTGCAAAACAATTCAATGTCAACATATGTATTTTCATGAGGCAGACCTATTAAAAATTAATAGCTTTGCCTACCGAATGAAAACAGTTCTTAAATTTAATGTTTAAAAAGCCAGTGAAATTAAGTTCAACATTTATGCTGTTTTCAAAGCTTCAAAGACAAACAATCATAATAAAAAATGTTCTTGTTTAATCTACAAAATAAGTACATTTGATTTTAATTATCTAGAAAATGACCAAGCAAGTACATCAGGCACATCCCTTCCAAGAGATAATGAAAAGCACAGAGGAGCAAACAATATCCCTGAGAATAGACCAACACATTCTGACTCTACAGATGATTCCAGTAATGAGAAGCTGTCTCTTGCAAATGACTCATCTTCTGAGGCCTGCACTGAAGATGCTGGAAATCAGGATGATGCATGTGAAAATAAAATTATCAATATGAAGATGAGGAACAGCAGTCTATCACTGAAGAGCTGTTTGATAATAATGAAATTGAGGAAACAGCCAGTGGTACAGGAGCAAATGAAAGCAGAGGAAGTGTCAATGATTACAGTGAATCAGTAACTATTTCTTTAAATGCAAGAGGAAAAGACAGCAGACAGTGAGGAAATATACTAGACAGTGATGTTCCTGATTCAGTAATGAACTGAAAGGATCAAAATTGTTAATCTGTAGAAAAGAAAAAACAAAACACAAACAAACTTTGCTGATAAACTAAGCTTAATAACAGGGTGTTCAGATTTAAGAAGCAAATTAGCTTCTGTTAATATGCAGAACCTGAGAGGAGCTGAAAAACGTGTCAGTGGAAGTGTAGGCTCTCTTGAGATCAGGCACTTCATCTTTTCTGAAATTAAGACTCATATTGACTACAGAAGGAAATAATCTTCTGTTTATCTTCAACTTCACATTAGCTGGTGATACAAGAAGCAGTAATGTACCTGATGTAACACCACCACAGGAACCTAATGACCATAATGAATCCACTCGGTGAGTTACAAAGATGCAAGCACACACATCAGTTTAATAGCAAAAACAAGCAAGCAAAAAAATAAAAGCCTAGAAGCAGACAACTTTTCAGCCCAAACAAGTGTTTCTATTATCATCATTTTGCCTGATACATTTACTTGTGGCTTTTTTTACGCTCTTAAAATTTTTCCAATACAATCTTGAAAAATTTCAGAACTTTCAGCCCATATTGTCATACTTTCATACTGCTTTCAGAATATTTTCTGATTCTGCTATTTCTAAGTGTGTTGGCTGATTATTTTCTTTCCTTCTCTTCTAAAGACAATCAGTGGTTAACTGGTATATAATGCAAGTTCTCAAAGCAGTTAAGTCACCTTCAAATTAATTTTAACTGAAATTACTAATTACAATGTTTTCTAAAGGATGTTAAGAACAAAAATCACAGCAAACTATAACTGAACTTGACCAAATGAGCACTCTCGTAACTTCAGATCAAGTTCTCATTTTAAATTTTTTGGCTGGGCTTCATCACAATGTTGAAGTGTTGAAGCACTTAATTTGCAGACAAAACAAAAAAATTAAAGGAAATATTGTATATTGTATAGAATGCATAACTAAATTATGTGACTCTTTTTGGATGTTGCAGAAAGCACATCAGAACAATGCCACATTAAAACAAAATAGTTTAAAGAACAATTACCTAAAACCATGGAATAAAAGTGCATTAGAACTACTAGACATTAACATTCCAGATACAACCACTGACTCATATAGACACTTATTAAAGAAGCAAGGAGGGTATATCTGATAGTCTTCATTTTCTATGTATTCTTACACTTCATTTCATATGACCCTGCCATTGGTCACTTTTAAGGGCAGATCAATGCTCCAAACGGACATTTGCTCAAACCCAGGCAGAATTTCTTTGGTGCAATTCTTAGGTTCCCTTTTGTTTGAAGGACACCTGTGCTACTCTTTTAGCATTGTCATTCCTATACAAACAAGAAGACAGACTACAACAGAAAGCTGCAGAATGTGGAATTTAAGTTGCTGAATAACTGATCAAAATCTGGTTATAAAGTGCCTTATTAACATGACAGTTTCTTCTGTTGAAAGCATTTGCATAAAATACTAAGCCACCATCCATCTAATGAGTTACCTTGAAACTGTGTAGCTACCAAAAAGAATTTCCTCTTGTTGTAGAGCAAGAATTTTATCTCTAGGTGGCAAGAATTAGATTAGTGCAATTCTTTAGAGGAAAGAAAACTATTGCAGACATTAATAAATTTTGGATATGGAAGTCAAGGCTGGATCTCAGCCTATGCAGGCAATGAAGTAGCAGTTTGGAGGCTCAAGAAAGGCCAGAGCTCTGCAGTTGAAAAAGCCAATCAAAAGTTCAGGAAGGAAGTATCCAGCCTATGATGCAAGAAATTGACAACTACAGTTCATGGTAAGATAACTATCAACGTCTTTAGTCTGATGTGTAAAGTTATGAGGGAGGAAAAAAATATGAAAAATGACTTTTTCACTCTATCTTTTGAAGTATCAAGGAAGAAAAATAATCAGGAACAAATTCTAAGCTAAAACTTTCAAAACCAGTGTGCTTCACATGAGAATGTGAATATAACAGATTTTCTGCTTCCAGAGAAGCAAAGAATTTGAGTGAAAAAAAAGGGATAGAAAGTTGCCCGCTCATATGTAGCAAAAATATAGATGTACACTGATGCCACCTGGTTATCGTGTTGTAAAATATATAGCATTTCAGAGTATTATCTCTATTGTAATTCAGGTCAAAGAACACTTTTAAGGTATCTTCTATTATTCTTGGGCAAACTTAGATGAATAAAGAATGAGGTGAATAGTTTTTGATACTACAGATGTCTAAAAATCAAAGGAAAAGAGCTTCCATAGACTCCTTTGAGCTTTCAGAATGCCTCTAGGTCTTTCCATTAGAAGACAGAAGTCCCTTAGAAGGATCAGAAAAGAGTATTCCACTGGGAGAAATTTGATACCTGTAATACAGTTACCCTTTAGAAAAAAAAAAATTACTGATGAACATTTTTAATGTAAAAATGCTTAAGATAAAAAGACCATTTTAGATCTTACAGCTTTGCACAGTCAAGTACACAAGAAGTATGTTTTATTTGAAATGATGCAAATTACCTTACATTATCCAACTATCTTGGTTATGTAATCAAGAACTCCAAGGGCTTGTCTGACTATTACAGCAGTAAGAAAGAACACAAGAATTGCCAACAGTAATCTATGCTTCTAAAAAACTACAAGCAGACAAGAAATATTCAAGACACTATAGAAAACTTGCATTCAAACTAACTCCTCTTTAGTGTACAGAAGTCTCATGAAACACCTGCATAGCAATCTACAATCACCTTTTTTTTCTTTTTAATAATTGGTATAGGTACATAGGTTGCTCTGAAAGAAATGCCTCCTATTCATTTCCATGAAGACTACAACAGATAGAACACAATAACACTACGTGATAGAGCAAATTCTCAGCTACAAGACCATTTTTCAACATGGTCACCACCTTAAACTTATTTGTATGCAGAGGAACTGATGAAGACTGTCTTCGTTTTGTGGTGTGACAGCTGTGCATGGCTGTCTGGAGCATGGCTTGTCTTTTACATTGCTGTTACCACTGCTGAAACACACCATCCACTGCCTCACTGAGTTCACATTTACTGTTTGGTCTTCATAAATGTTCAGCAAGTGTTGATGAACATCACTGAGTGCCATTTTTTCCATTTGGAGGAATTCAGTCACACACCTTTGATTCATATACACTTCCATGTCAGATGTCATTAACTATAAAGAGGAAAAGCACCTTTAGAGAGTGAGTCACCCTAAAATGAAAGCACAGGACAGGTAGGGAAGGGGAACATTTTAAGAGTCTTTACAAATTTTTGTCTATCTGCTAAGTAGTAATAGATGTCAGGGTCTTGAAGGGCATTTCCAAGTTTGTGGATAAGGAGAGGGGAATGGTTTGGGGTATCACAGTGTCATATAAGTGCTTGCTTTATTCACATATATACTTACACATATGTAGATGCAAACACAGAGGGTAGCTAACTGTTCTGAAAAATGTAAGTCTGTTTTTTCCCTAATTTTTCACCATATATATTATTAGGCATAAACACAGCAAGGCATGTGGTGTGATTTTGGGATGGATATAGGTAAAAAATAATTTTAATCTTAGTCTTCTCCCTCCCCCCCCCTTTTTTTTTATTCCTTTCTACATAGTTAATATTTGAAGCTTGGCATCAAATGACCAAGAAGCTGAATCTGAGAGCCTCAGTGCAGCTCATAATATAACAGCTGCATTCAGGCCCACTGAAGTAGGATAGGAAGGGAAACAGGAATTTCCCCTCCCTCAAAGCCTTGCTTTGGTGATCATGCCACCACAGCACTTCAAAGAGTTGTTGTTGCTTCCCCTCCCAGGCCAAGTTCCACCCTCAGCAGCTCTACAGAGCAGCTGGGCTCATTAAAGCCCTAATGGTACAGGAAGCTGTGCAAAGAACTAAATGAAGTTAAGCACTTCATTTGTTTATTTTGATGCATAAATTAAACAACACTGTAGTAAGTCTGGTAGCTAATCCTGTCCCCATCAGTAAAAGAAGGCAGTAAATATTTCCTATAGAAAAATAAAGCCCCTTCAGTTCTCCAGATAACAGTTCTTATATGTTATATTTCATGCCAGAATTTTCATTACGAAATACAGGCTGACTTAGATCAAGGCAAAACTACTCAGAGGAGAATCCCTGTGGAGAAGAACCTAGATCCTTTTTAAAACAATTAGGTTCCACAGCTGGACAATAGGCTAACAAAAGGATGCTACCTCTTTAAATGGGAATTTTAACTCATCCCTCTCTAATTATTCATGTAAATTAAATTCTAGAAGTGAAGAAAAATTCATAAAAGTCGTACTTATTCATCTCAGAGGGAGATCTGGCATATGAATAGTGCCTATAACCTCAGAAGGTGAAATGTAGAAAATATCACAGGCAACTCCCACCTCAAGTTAACTGAACCAAAAAAGGGAGAATCTTGATGTGAAGGAGACTTGAAGGAGATCCTCCCTAATCGCTTCTTAATAGACTCTCAGTCCTGACACAGGAAACAAATCAGGAATTCTGAGGACATGTAATTGTTAATCACTTGCATTCACCATCAAATTCAGTAGGAACTTAGAAGCACGGACAATGAACTTCATCACACTGAAAAATAAGACTTTGCTAAGAGCATTCACAGAATGCTATGATGCAATCACACAAAGGCTCCCACCACGACAATCCTGTAGTATTGTCATCTGAAACCCAGGAAGAAAACTCTCTGACTCCAGTGTGGTGTGAAAGTATTTCCATAGTCATTTATTTGCCTCCAATGTAGAAGGGGATAAATATTAGTTTTAATGAATATATTTCAGAAGCTTTTTTCTTTTTCTGTAGGCTTTAGCAATACTAGATTTATAGTTCTAGCCTGTCCAAAATACTTACTAGTCTTTCAAAAAATGAAACAGACTGAGCTTCTCTTGGAAAAAAAAAAAGACCATGAGAAAGAAATTGAATTGATAGCCACTACATCCTGTTTCAGTGAACACTGTCTCAGAATGATATTGCAAATTGGAAAACTGAAATTTAAAAATTCTTCACATTTCGTCTCCTAGAAAGCAGTAATGGGGTCTGCACAAAGGGTAATAGAAAGCTGCTAGAAAGTCTGTGGAACACAATCATGTAATTTGATACAAAAATGGTTAAAGGAATGAGGAGAGCTATATTAAGCCTAATTAGGTGTTTATTCAGTGCCAAACCAGCAAATCAACATTGCCAATCCAATATACATTCTTGTTTCTCATTAAAACTTCCTGTCTAGAGGCATGAAAGAAAACCATGCCGGGGTTTTTCTCTGCCCAGCAAAGCTACTCTAACAAAGTGCTACAACCCCTGGTGAGGTTTGCAGATCATGTATGGTTTGTTGTTTTATTCCTCAAAGCCTCTCAAGTATAAATAGAGCTTACATAGACAAAAGAGTGCTTTACTGAGTTAAACTTCTTAAGCCAGCTCCTCAAATGGGAGCTCTACTACAAGCATTTTCTTTTCTTGGTGTTGCTGCTGCTTCTACACTTCATCTTCTGTTAATATGAAAATGCTGTGAACAGTATAATCAGCATGAACTGCAAGTCAAAATGTCTATCATAGCCCCCACCCTAGCATGAATGCAATGAGAATATATACCTATGGACCTCTGCTCATATACATATGAGCAGAGCACAACTCTGCTCATTCCAGAGATAAAAAAATAGAACTGGATATACATGCCTTTATGCATTGTGTGCATGTATGCATATATTTACACATACGTACATTTACTGTATGTATGTGCATATAACTACGTACTAAGTTAGATTGCATCAATATAATTACATTATCATAAAATAAGGATGACCCCTCTGCCAAGTAATAGGGCTACACAGATTTCAAATAGAATTGCAGCCTAGTACAATACCAGAATTACAATGTTAGGTGGAGATGAAAGTTCCCCGAAACAGCTTTACCCTATAATTGGGTCTGTTACCCGTTCCCCTTCAGTGAGTTTCCTGACAGGAGCCCCTATCCTCAGAAGGTTTGCTGCTTACAATTGCCTGCTTCAGCCTCTCCCTTCATCTAATTGCCAGCTTTTTTGTGTTGCAGATGGAAAGGCTGATTGCCAGGTGTGAGGGATAGGAAGGATTTTTCCCATACCAACAAACTGCTCCATGTAGTTTTTTCTGCCTTCTTAGTGTCCAGCAGGCCTGGTTTTGTCGATATTTAAATGAGGGTTGCAGCAACCATGTCCAGTTCTGCTGTGTTAGGAGAGTAGGAGGGCCCCAAGGGCCCTGTAACCCAGTAGGTTGTCAGCAGGTGAATCCTGAGTGTATATATTATAGGATAGGGAATGTGTTTCTGTGACCTAAATGGTTTGCAACTCGCTGTGTCTCATGTCCCAGCAGAGTCCCGTGTGACAGATCAGAGGAAATATGGCTGTTACTATACACTGTATTACAAGTTATTATTCCCAGGTGAGATCCAACTTTGCCAGCAACATTAGCTGGTTTTACTCCAGGGAGATTAACAGCTGTTAAATACAGCGACAGCATCCTCTTTTGGCCAAGCAGCACCTCTCTTACCAAGTATGTACTCTGAACTGGTTCTGCTCATGCAACTTTACCTTAAAAACCCATTTTTCTTTTGGAATTTCTGAGGAGATCGAAGACATTTCTATGACAGTGCTATTTTGGGCTCGTTTTTGGAAGGTTTATTTCATTTTTCTGTTCTACAGAGATGTGAGATATAATTCCATATCAAATCGTGAAAGTCATGTAGGAGAACAATTCACTCTGTGGAGCCTGTGTGCTTGCTGTTCTTTGGGGTCTTGCATAAAATCCCCAAAAGATCATTAGTGAGATGTTCTCCCAGTCAGCCCAAGTGTATCCAGTCATATCAAAATGAACATACTTTCTCATAAGAAATATTCCTAAGGGGTCAACAATGTGGAAAATAATTTTCTAACTGAAAAATATAAAATTATGTCTGGAGCAACATATAGTTAACTGCAAAACTTCACAAAATCTTCAACTATTATACCATACTTCTTAAGATTCTATTCCATGGATTTATTTTAGTAGAGTTAGAAGAGAGATCAAAACTGGCCTTGCAGCTCAAAGCAAGTTATAAACTTAACTACGAGGAGACTAGTGTCTCTCCATAATTAGCCCATCAAACAGGGAATGCACTTGTCAGCCACTGAATACATATACAATTATTCAGCAATGTTTAAAGGAGTAAAGGAATAAACATGATCAAAGAGCATCCAAGAATTAGGGGTATATCATTTTAATCTCTGAAAATTGCATTACACATCAAATACATGATAAGTAGAATGAATAAAAGGCAAGTTTGATTTATAAAGTTGGAATACCACCTAGGGGTAACGGTAACATCATGCAGCCAGAAAGAACCAATATTTAAGATTAAATTTCACCTTCAAATTCATCAATTTTTATTTTCTGCAATGCTGAGAATATACTGAAACAACTCTGAAAATTTGTCTCAGAGAATCACAGCTTTCATTAACAGTTCAGATTCCATGAGCAGGATTTCTATGCTCTTAAAGGAAGCCATAACCTATCCTTGTAATTATGACTCCATACTTTGTGCATATTTCAAGTTGATCATAAAGCCACATAGCTAGCTTGAAAAGCAATGCTACCTATTTAATTCCGTGGAAACTACAGCAGCTGAAAAGAGCAAATAACACTGTGTGACAGAGCAAATTCTCAGCTACAAAACACTAGTTTTCAACATAGTCACCACCATTAGCCAATTTGTGTCAATGAGCTGATCAAGATGTTCTTCATTTCATTGTATGACAACTGTGCATGGCTGTCCAGAATGTGGCTTGTCTTTCATATTGTTGTTGCCATCGCTTAAGTGCACCACTTCCCTGCTCACTGTGTTCACATCCACTGTTTGGTCTCCAGCAAGCACCACTGAATGTCAGTGGGTGCCATTTTTCCTTCAGGGAGGAATTCAGTGACACACCTCTGTACCACATGCACTTCCACATCAGACACCATTCTGTCCGACTGCCCCTCTGCTGCCATCTGTTGCACGTAATGGAATATTGGTAGGATTGCTCAGCCCCTTCTGCCATACCACCAACATCCACTTCTGACATTTGTAACAACACAATAACATAGGAGGCATTACTTTTGGAGCAGCCCACATATATCTATTATTCCTTATTGCTGAGACAGCCACAGCTGGATGACTTTCCTCTGACTACTTTAGGTGCAGCTAAAACATGGTCAAAGCATGAGTGATTTCTGCAATGTGTTTGATCACATAGGGTTAGTCCTTAAGTTACCTGCTCCAAGTTGTCACATTGCTGCACAGGTGAGATAAGCCAGGACAGCCACTGAGGGCCCCGTTCCTTGCAGTTCCCTTCCCAGTTGGGCTGGCCCCAGGCTCAGCATTGGCCTCTGACATTTCGTTACTCTGAAATACTCCCACAGCACTCCTTGTTATCAGTTGCTGGATCTTGAGCTGTTTGGTTACATTAGATCAACTGCGCTATCTGTGTATTTACACCAGCTGGGTATACCAGCGCTTGGTTGTTTTTCTTTTTGAATCATGGAAATCTAGAAAGAACAAAGAGAGAAATTCTTGACGCAATCCATTTCAAAAGCAAAACCACTGTCAGACTCCTTAACGTTTGTTGATACTTAAGTTAAAGCAAAACAATCAGCAAGACAAAGAGCAAGTCTGGGCTCTGCCTAGTTTCTCTATTTCACACTAAGATAAAGAGATGAATGTCACCCACCGCTGTTAGTGCTTTATGCAGAATGAAACTAGTTCAAAACCAGTTTCATGCTGCACCTCCACAGATGGCAGTGTGAATACACTGCTGTTTTGGGGAAAGAAAGTCCATACAGAAAGAAAGGACAATGTAGAGAGGACAACAGGAAGGGGCACTGCAGATTCTGCACAGTAACATTAATAGAACTTTACATAACACCAGGTTTTTGTGGTCTGGTAGTCCTGTTCTTATACATTCTGTATAAAGCTGCTGTGAAGAAAGTCTGTCACTAAGAAAAAGTGAAAAAGCCATGCTGACAAATAATCATGTGAAGGACATGTGGTCCTTTTCAGTAAATGCAATCCTGCAACGAGACCCCAGGTAAGACAGAGCCTTTCACTTTTGTTCACTTCCTTGTTCACTGGCAGGATGCATGATTTTATTCAGGCTTCTGCTTTGTCCAGCAGCCTCTCTCTCTCAGCAAGCACTGTTGTCGTCCAGGTTCTTGGGATAAGTGCAGGGGGTTTTCCACCTCTGTGGCACTCAGGCAGTGTGGACATCCTGCTCCTCTCCAACACACTGTCCCCAGCACCCTGCAGACTCCCTGCCTGTCCAGGGCTGCATCCAGGAAAGGTTTCCCATGCCTTGCTCCCCAGGATGAGCCAGCCTCTCCCAGCTCTGATTCCCCACGACTCCAGTGCATCCACAAAAATAAAGGGGAGAGGGGCCTTCTTTTTAGCGCCTTTTTTTGTCTACCTCTTTAAAAGGAAGATGACATACATTGATGGAAAAACAGCTAGCAAACAAATACACCAGATGCCATCTATCACAGGTCTCTCTGTCCTCAAGGATCTGACAACTCAGCTTTATTCCCTCTCTTGCCCCGTAGCTCACAGCGTGCCTCAAAGCTCGCTGAAAACAGATATTGATCCAAGACGCTGCAAGGATAGAGCCTTTTGAGCAGCCCTGGGCCATCATTTTTCCTGAGGATGTGAAAATACACAAAGGCCGGGGCAGCACTGAGGGGCCCTGGACTTAACCCTGGGCAGGTGCAGGAGTGGCACTGCCTACCTGAGCTGAATACACCCAGGACTGCAGGCTCACTGGCATGAAACATTTGCTCTCTGCAAAGGTATATTTTTTATTACTCAGACACTCTCAACTAGATTAAGGTTTTTTTATTACCTTCATCAACTTAGTATCTGTCACTTTCAATTACACTAACTCATATTTAAGAATAATGCTAATTATTTTAATGTGTTTGCTGTAAATCTAGCCTATGCTAATGGCTATAATGCAAATCATTTGTGACTTGAATCTTGAGTTATAATTATTTTTTTTCTAAAGCTCTGAATTGTTTATATTGCCATAGCATTCAAAAACCAACGAAGATCAGGATGTGACTGTAGGAGAACTATATCAGACACATAAGAAAATTGGAATCCCCATCTCAAATATTTCCCAAATAATATTAATAATGTAAAAAGAGACTTAAAAAGAGATGGAAATGATGACAGGTCCCATATTGCTCTTTCAGACTCCTCTCAGACATACAGCATTAAATGGCAAGGAAAAGGGAAAACCATAAACAAGACATAATTTTCATAGAGGCTTGCTTTACTCTAAATAAATATAGGCAAGGAAGAATTAATAAGTTTCAGAATGAACTCAGTTTTGGGGTACAGGGCCACTGGCAGCAGATATTTCACATGCACTTCAGAAATGCAAAGCTCTTGAATTTAGGAGAAAAAACATCATTTTATCCAGATTTTCACACAGTATTTTAATTCAGGTTCTCTTTTTTAGGTTTGAATATAAAATTATACTCCCTGTGTTGAAAAGGGATCCCAGAACTAAAATCTGCCTTCTGAAGGAAGAGATATTACAGACAATTTGTAGGAAGACTGATAGCCTGTGCAGTTGCACCATATTCTTAGAATAAGGCAAACTGAGAACTAAACATCCATCAGTCACTTACAGGTTGAAAGATACCAGAAGAAAGAATGAGATACCAGTGACACCTCATCACAAAATAGCCATAATAAGACTAGTCATTTTCTGTGTTTTTTTTTTTTAATGGCCAGATGAGAGAAAAGAACAATCAGAAACATTTTCTATAACAGTTAACCCCCCAAGAAAGAATAATCATCAAGAAATAAGTGGCTATGGATAGAGTACTCTTATCTGCTGAGAAATTAAGAACAAGCAATAAGTAGCACAAGAGGGCTGCTTTGCTTAATCATGGCCATACTCAGCCAAGGACCCAAAACCCGTGGCTTGGTTCAAACCTTGGGTTGCTCTGATTCTTGCAGTCATCACTTTGTTCACACATTTTGATTTAAAGAAACGTTATCAGTGATGCAGAAGGAATCATAGCCAGGCCCTTCCCTTCCAAGGCTATTTATAATTGAACAGTCCATATCTCCTAGACCACAGCAATGCATTGCCTTGGTACAGGTCATATGAATATTATATTGTTGACTGCAAGCTTCTGCTGGACAAGAGTAAAAAATTCCTGCCCTGTCTCACTTATAACATGAGTGTTGAGGGTGGGTAGTTTTACCTAACAGAAGTTGTTGATTTTATCCTCTTAATCTTACAAAGGTGCTGGACCTGAAATTACCATTTCCTGAGCAAATGTGCCAGCCACTAGCTGGTATTAACAGAGAAGCAAATTGACTTACTTTTTTGAAATAAGCTTAAATGATAAATGAAACAGAAACAAACACCCCGATCCTCAATCTTTATGTCAATAAAATAGAAAATAAGTAATCCTTTGATATGTAAGGCAATAAAACAGCATTTCTCTATTTGTCACAATTACCAGGGGACTTACTTTTGGGTAGGGCGTGCTTCTGCACAGCAGTATTATCATTCTTAAGCATGTGTGATCTGTTGTGAGCGGATCAATACTACAAAGAATCTCTCTTTTTTTGCTGTTCTTAAAAAAACCTAAGAAATATTCTTTTGTATAGAGACAGTCTTCTAAGTGGAAGAATTTGGTACAGAACGTACAGACGTGCACCTCAAGAAACCCAAGTGCCCAGACTTTTATTGTTTTATTTTTTATTAATCTTTTTTCTAAATGCAGTGTGTGGCTTAATCTTACATCCTGCACTTGCAATCTCAAATCTGGTAGACAATCCCTACATTTTTAAAAGTATAGTGGATAAAGAAATATTAAATAAATAGCCATGATGGAGTCCCCAGGCAGAGAGGTTCTGGGAACAACTCACTTGATCAGATTTGAACTGCAGACACAAGGACCTCAGGGAAAGTTCTCTAAGTGCAGAGTGACAGAGAAGGGCAGGCAGTTTCATTCTGCAGAAATAACACAGAATTGGATATTTGGTGCCGGATTTACTATGTTGGTGTGGCTCTGGTCTCTTTTCATTCCAAATTGGCAGTGATGCCAACAGTTTGCTTTCACTGATACGCAAGAAGGGGAGTGGACAGATAGTAGGGGTTATTGTTGGTAATTCCAATTTAAATCAATTGACATCAAACATTTTCGAGCCATCCTGATCAAGATGAGGAGCACCTGAAGTGTTCACCTGAGTACCTCCAAATGCAGCTTTTATAGAATATTATCTTCCTCTATACAAAAAGACAAGACTTTTTGTTACAGTGCCTCTACCAGGTTTGCTACTGCTTTTTAGCCAGAACCTATAGTGACTTTAGCAAAGCTGCTTTCTTGTCTAACTTATCTCATGCTGCAGAGCTGTTGAAGTCACTCACTGTGCCCTTGATTCAGCCTGAGAACAGATGGAGCAATAACCTCCTAAGAATCCATGCTCCTGTAAAGCAGTGTGCTCATCTGTATACCTCCCAAGCATACACTGTGCAGGAGGCAGAAATTAAGGAAGGTGTTGAAATGTGCTCCTGGTAGTTTGCTTCCTCCCTTACTACAGTCATAGGTCAATTTCCATAATCAGATGAATTGAAAACAGAAGATTCCAGTTATAATCATGACACGTGGCATTTCTACTTCCAGTCATTTAGCAGTACGGTTTAAAATGACTATTCATAATTTTATATGCCATGATAAAAAAAGTAAACAATGATTTTTAAGAAGTTCATGAACCTGCTTTACCTCTGGTGGATGAAAAGCTGGACATGAGCCAGCAGTGTGCGTTTGCAGCCTGGAAGACCAATGGTATCCTGGACTGTATCAAAAGATGGATGGCCAGCAGGGAGAGGGAGGTGATTGCCTCCCTCTACTCTGTTCTCATGAGGTTCCATTTGGAGCACTGCATCCAGGCCTGGGGCTCTCAGTACTGGAATGATGTGGAGCTGTTGGAGTAGATCCAGAGGAGGGCCACTAAGATGATCAGAGGGCTAAAGCACCTCTCCTGTGAGGAAAGGGTAAGGGAGTTGAGTTTGTTTATCCTGGAGAAGAAAAGGCTCCGGGGAGTCCTCATTGTGGCCTTCCAGGATTGGAAAGTAGTGTATAAACAGGAGGGAGATTTAAGTTAGATACTAAGAGGAAATTCTTTACTCAGAGGGTGGTGATTCAGTGGGACAGACTGCCCAGGGAAGCTGAGAACGTCCCATCCCTGGAGGTGTTCAAGGCCAGATTGGATGAGGCCCTGGGCGGCCTGATCTACTTGATGGCAACCCTGCCTATGGAAGACGCTTGGAAAGAAGCAATGCATTTAAAGCCCCTTTCAACCTAAACCACTTTGTGATTAAACACAGAAGGGGGAATTTCAAAAATTCTGGCATAGATTTCAATGCTTTCTGCAATAATCTTAGATGAAATTAATTGTGCATGCATTTCAAAAATACAGTTCAAAATCTTGTGACAGAAAAACACTGCCATATAAATTCTGAGCAAAGAGGACATCACCTGCTAGATTCAGTGTTAGGTCTAAACTTTTCTGCCATTTAAAAGCAGTTTTATGCCTTAAATATGAAATCAGTGGTTTATGCAGTGAATCGTTATAAATCTCTTGCAAGCTTTTAAATCAGTCAGTCAAGCTTAGAAGGCAGTGATTTGGAGAATCATCTCTCTGAGGCTTTGGGGACTTTTTGTGCAAAGGTAATAAAAGCAAATGATTTTGTAGCTTTAAGGAACAGGGGGTAGTTTGGTTTTTCCCTCTCAATGAGGTTTGTCTAAAAAGGTTTATCACAATACTTAAAAAATACAATTTTTATATAATCGTGTGTTCATACTCTAAAGAAGATCTAAAATAAAGAAGACATAAGAAAGCACATTCAATCGGATTAACCATAAAACTTGATCTAAAATGATCCTTTACTCAGAAGCTAAATTATTTTCTGCCTAATAGTGAAGACTGAAAATTGCAAATGCTTTTCAGTGTAAAGGTAGCTAAAGAATTGCTGCATTGATGGCAAAAGTAGTGTCACCTAGAATTAAAGGTGCTTAACATTTTCCATAAATATAACATTGCTTTTAGCCGCTCATAACTTTGGCAGAGTTGAATCATGAAGACAGTAATTTTCTATGCCTCTGCCTGGTTATAGCTTGTTTGCTGGAAGAGAAGAAGCAATTCAGCAAAGGGCTTTGGAAGTTTGTCAGAAGAAGATTAGAGAAAAATTTTTATTCATGAAAACTGTTCTTGACTCCATACATCTTCCACCAATTTTCCCATTTACGTAGGAACTGTTGGCCATCAATTGTGCTTTTTAGTTACATACATAACTCCTAGTGCTGAATGAAAAATGTGTCCTTGTGAGAACAGGTAGTGTTTGATTTGCTCTGTATCTGCTCACTTACATTTGTGTGTGTGTGTATATATAGGTGCATAGTGTGTAGACATATAAATATATACTCACATAAAATAAGACTATGCATTTTTATTTATTTTTCTGTTGAAAAGGCTGTGCCTAAACAGCAGAACAAAAGACCTCCTGTTCATTTTTGTTTTGGCTCTTCCACTCTGGATGAGGCTAAGCCTCTAGAAACAGAGGTCCACAGCTCTTGCCAGAATAAGATCTGTTTACTGGGAAAGATTTTAAAATGCAAGGAATGGATGTGAAAGTGGGAAGCCACAAATACCTGCAGTGTAAGCTGGGAGGCTCATGAAAGGAGCAAAGGGCCTTCCTGCAGCAGAGAGGGGAGGGAAGTCACAGTTGAGCCCTGGGGGTGACAGAAAGCAGATGATTTTTAGTTGTGCAGATTTTGTACAGCTTTGTGAAGAAATGAATCTTGCCATTCAAGATTGAAAAGTCAAAATAGGAAAAATGGGAACCAACCTAGAAAGTCACGATGCAGAGAGAGATATTTATTTTCAGATCTTTTATTTCAAGCAGTGTCACTGAAAAAACAAAAAAAAAAAACTCTCTAAGGGCAGAATGATTTTTTTTCAGGTGATTTTTATGCATTCTAGAGGAATAGAGCTTTGTAGAGCGGAAGCCCAGAGGTACATTTTGGCACAGTCACCACACTGCAGTGGATGCGACTGAATCAAGGTCCTGTGACCTTCCACGTGCAAGGGTCCGGGACCTGTCTCTGGTCAGGGATCTGCATCTGTTCTTCAGTTACTGTCAGAGCTATTGGCTGTGCTGCAGTCACCTCAAGTTAGGTGCCCAGCTGGCTTCTGCAATACAAAAGAAGGAAGAGAAATACTTCAGGGATCCATGAGTCATTTTCCTCTTCTTAGTAACATAAAGCCCCTTTGGCTGTAGACCTTGAGGACTATGCTCTGCACTGCAATTCTAACTAAATACCAATTTTCAAAAGGGAAAAAAGGACTAAGAGCAAGAAATGACAGGTAATTGTTTGATGCTCACTCTGATTTTTCTTGATGTGCTGTTTGCAATTGTGTGAGAAAGCCAGGGAGCAGCCCATCATTGCAACAAAGGAAAAGCCACACACAATCAGAGCAATATTCCATCTGTTTTAGTGATTTGTCTTTGATAGCATCTACTGCTGGTTAAATTGAGACCTAACTCCCTAATGGACAGTTACTAAATTTCTTCTGGAAAGCAAGTTTTTCTGCCATCTTTGATGATTTGTTCTTTAAATAATAAAATGGATAGGGTCAGACACTTCAAAATTTGGATTGTTTTCTATCAAACACACAGGCACAAACATTCATTTCTTGCAACTAAGCTTTTCAGGTTGTTTTTTTTTTGCAGCGATTACTGAACTCTTGCCCCACTCCCACCCCTGCCATCTCTTACAGTGATGAGTTTCACATATTAATTATGCATTGTGTAAAAGAACGTTTCCTTTGATCCATTTTAAATGTTGCTCTTTGTGCAGTGAGCTGCTTACACAGTGAGAGGGGGAATAGCAGCCACTGACTCATTTGCAGTTCTGTTGGTTTCACTGGGACTTGGAAGTATGAAACTCTCCTGAAAAACAGGCTGATTTTATGACTTCTTGTGGATTTTGGAGTCCTATCCTGTGTTCAGACAACTCCACAATCAGTCATAATGATTTTGCTCTGGCATCCAGAAGAACCATCCAACTGTGCCCTGGGGAGGAGCAGGCCCAGTGCTGCCACCGGATGAAGGGAGCGGCTGTCCTGCTCTGCTCTGTGCTGTGTGGCATCACCTCCTGCACTGGGGGTCAGGGCTGAGTGCAACAGCGTAGGAAGGACTTCAAGTTGTTCGAGAGCATCCAAAGGAGGGCTACAAAGATGGTGAAAGGCCTGGTGGGGAAGAGGTGTGAGGAGAGACAGGTCCCTTGATGTGTTTAGCCCAGAGCAGGGGAGACTGAGGGGAGGCCTCACAACAGCCTGCAGAACGGCACAGAGCTGTGTCAGGGGAGGTGGGTGTCAAGGGTGTCAAGGAAAGGTTCTTCACCAGAGTGGTCAGGCACTGAACAGGCTCCCCAGGGCAGTGGTCATGGCACTGAGCTGCTGGAGTTCAAGGAGTGTCTGGACAACGCTCTCAGACACAGCGTTTGGGTTTTGGGTGGTCGTGTGTGAAGTCAGGAGTTGGACTCGATGATTCATGTGGGTCCCTTCCAACTCAGGATATCCTACGATTCTGTGATTCTATGGTTTTCTTTTGTGATTACTGGGTTCAGCCTGCTTGCACACAGGAAAGTCAGAGGCTGTTCTTCCAGTTATTGCTATACTGCTTATACATGAAATTTATCATAAAAGTAATATAAAGCCTACTTCTTGCACAGTGGATTCATACAGGATATGGAAAGAATTGAATGAATATATCTGATTTTGATCATCTTTAGATAGGCTTAATGTTCAGTTTGTTTCTAACACGTGCTTTTTTTTGTAATTCCCTGAGCTTTGTGCCTTTTTGTCTATAGTACTGCATTAATATTTTTTTATTGAATTATATTTCTCATTCATGTTGAACTAAAAAAAATTAAGAGCTTGAAGCAAACTGAATTCAGGTAGATATAACATCATAGGAGCAGTGTTTGAATAGGAACATGAATCAGGTAATAAATAGCTCTCTTTGATCATTGTTTTTAAAATCTCTTGAACCATACTTTGATTAGTTCTATTTAATATTTAACATCTGGTTAGTCAATTTCAATCTGAAACGAGCACTGCTAGAAAAATTCTATGCTGACTAAATACATTTATAACACTACAAAGCTGACATGTAATTGATTTTAGTTCCCATAAAAGGATTATGCTAACTTTTCTTAATCCATATATTACAGTTTTGTGAAGTCCAGTGAATTCACACCAGGGATACTAAGTGTTTATTCCTTATCAATATTTTGTGTAAAAATGATAGGATTATATTTTAGCATAAAAAATGCTTGCTAGTTTTTCCACTGGAAAACAGCTAAAATGCAGAAAATATTACAGTGTTGTTGTAGCATTGTTAAAGTGAAGAACTATTTGGTTTTCTGTGTTTCTGTTAGCCAAATAAAACCAAATTGGACCAAAATTTGTATTACTGAAATCTACCAAGAATTGTCTTACATTCTGCTAAAAGAATAGGATAGACAATCATTGTTTAATTTTCATAATAAAACAGAAAACTTCAGATTAAAACCTAGTTAAAGGCTTGATTTTGCAAATATAATTTCAGACCACAGTGAGTTTGAGGAATCATTAAAATTACCAGCAGATGCTGATGCTGGCAACATCCAACTGCCCTAGGTTAACTCGGGTAATTTGGTAATAGTATTTACATCCAGCCTAACAGAATAAGTATTATATTAATAATAAATGTAACAACCTTACATGTTTTAAATAATAAAAGAAAAAATTGATGATCTTTGTTTATCTGAGGAAAATTTATTGTATGAGAATTTCCCTGCTTAACTGATCAAGACTAGATGCAGTGCTGGATGTACCTATGAATACGGAGATTATGTAGTCAGGCTCTAACAGTTGCCACGAAATATGTCTTTCATTTTGCCACGGAAAATCCATTCCTATAATAGAGCATTCCCGAGTAGTAATTAAATTAAAAAGGTTTTAATCCAAACATTGGTCCAAAAATGAGGAAATTATATTCATACCACCAAATATTGAGTAAGAAGCCTATACTTTGTTCCTAAATCAACTCCATGGGTGACTTACAATATATTCCATCATGACAGTTTATCTCAGAGCTAGCTGATACAGTCTAACCAGAAATGAAAGATAGTAGTACATATATCCCAGTAGAAGGCATATGATTTTCATGACCAATGGTATTTCCTTGTTCTGTTACATGAAATTCACACCATCCTTGCTTCCATCATAATCCCAAATGACTCACAACAGACTAAAAATTACCTATTCAACATTGTAAACACTTCTGTCAGTTCCAGGAATAAATGTAACTACAATTGATTTTCTCCTTATGCCATCTGTACTTCTAAGAATTTGGATTTTTGTTGTTCCTAACCCATTGTACTTTCCTATGTAATCCTTTAGATTAGGATTAGCTCAAATAATGGTTTACACTGTGAGGGATTTGATGAAGGTGAGCCTGGGAACACTATGAACATTGATTGTGAGTCAGGTTCTCAATTCAGGCAAAGCAGTAGTATCTTCTGTTTTTATGAGTGCTTAGATTACTTTATTGTTACGAGCTTAGGCACACATGGACTTTCAAGGACTATGTAGGGGCCTTGTGCCTCATTTAGATGCCTGCTTTCCACTGGAGTCCTTCAAAAGGCCTTCAAAATTATTTTTTGTGTGTCTTGCTCTGTACGTTCCCAGTGCAGAAGAATCAGGCAACCGCTTGCAATCAAAAATGAGTACCTGAGTAATATGAAATTTCTGATTCAAAAGCTAGTGTATATCCTATTTCATATTTCCGTACTTTGCTTTTCCCTCTGTTCCTTTTATTCACTAGAATACAGATTTACAGCATAGTAATATTTGCATGAACTAGTAGATAACTGCACTTTAAACCTCTTGTTAGTATAAGTCCTTCCTCCGCTTCAAATTACCATTACTAATAAAAGAGGAAGGCTTTTCACTTTGATTTGTTGAGAACATTCAGAAGATCCCTCTGCTTTGTACATAATTTACTCATTTGAGCCATATACAAAGGAGTGTTTTATGGGGGGAAGAAAACAAACACAACAAACATAAATTTCATGATTCCAACACTGATACAGAAAATTTATATTTTTTGAAGTGTTAAAAAATATTTCAGAAACTTTGAGACAATAACTTCAGAAGCAAATGCCTTCAGCCCTGATAATAGTAGATAATAACTGAAAGAGTTCATTTGTTAGAAACTATGCTATGTTGCTTGCTCAGAACAGTTCATTTTCAAAGTTAGCATGTGGCACATAAATAATACATGACTTCAGGATTTATTTCTATGAAAAACCTATTCCAGCCTCTGCTCAGCCTATGAAAGACATTGCACCATCATCCTATTATTGAAATATAAATATATGACTACATGTCTCTGAACTTTATTCATCTATTAAAACTACTACTAATAAATTTATATTCGTTTTACAGAATTCCTCCAAAATATCCAGTCAACCAGATCTGATGTTATTACTGTGTACGGTCAGAGATAGCCAAGCTACCAAAAGTCCTTCAATAAGTAGGGGGAAAAAATTGGCCCTAAAGTGGACTGGAAAAACCCTAGGTGAGGTATTTAAACCTCAAGTACCTGGTCAGTTAAATCTCTGCAGAAGCAAAAGGATACGATTCCCTGTTTGGTATGCTAATAGAAACCTATTTACTGGAGGAAGTGACAAAAACATCAATCAAATCAGAAAAGGCTATTAAGAACTGTTAACTCCCTTTCATATGAGCAATGATTTCCATTGGGAAGTAAATAAATATTCATGACAGAGAGCAGTGACAGAAATTTCACCAAAATTACCCTCTGGCAAAGGTTCCACACCAGGCAAATCTTTAGGAGAGACAGTTGGCTTACATTTTGGAAGGAGATGAAATATTTAGAGAACCCTACACAAGCCTCAGAAAAATCTCTTTCTGTGTTCTCTTTTTGTTTCCTAGAAAACTGCTGTAAATGTTCTATGTCAGTATTTCTGCTAACAGAGATTTTTAAGGATTTAAAGATCATATCAATATCACCAGAAGGCCCTATCCCCTCATACTTAGAATGGCTTGGGATGGAAGGGACCTCAAGGATCATCAAGCAACTTGTTTTGGCATCTTCTCAAAAATATCATTCTCCTTTTCCCAATATAAACCATCTTGGGAAAAAAAAATAACAATAAAAGGACTAGTGGATTGTAATATCTTCTGAAAGTTACCATATAATTGGGGGAAAAAAAAAAAAGGTGTTTTTTTTTTTTGTAACAGGGAATTCTGCCTACAGAATTCTAAGTTTATCAATAATACAATCTCTCAAGACTAAACTTGAAATCAAACATGTTCTTATTTTTCATTTATTTCTCTATGAAATAAACAGATCGGCCTCTTCAAAGTTATTTCCTCCTTTATGCTGACACACTGGAAAGCAAATTTTACTTCCATCTATTTCCTTTCCACCCATTCAAGAAAAGAGTGGTTTTGTTCCTTTTTTAAGGGAAAAAAAAAAATAAAAAAAATCAATGCAGGTTAATAAATATAGCAGCTCACAGTGCATTAGTGTATTAGTAACATAACCTAAAATTAAGTAACCTACTTACAAATATGGCAGCCTTCCATGCCAAGTTTCAGCCCAGAGCAAATTTTTATGTTTAAGTTATGAACCTCTAAAATACTGACATGTCCTTAATGGACTATCTTAAATGTCTCCATCTTTACTATTTGCATTTATACCAATTAAGGAGTATTTTCAGGATAGCTTTGCAGATTGGTTATTTGTGTGAAATTAGTTGGTAAGCATAAATGTTTATGGTTTATCTCAGTGCATGGTAGAGGAGATTTTTGCACACAGAAACAGAAGATTTTGCCTGAGATCTTCAGTGAAAAGAGGAAATAATTATCTGGTTTAGCACTTTAAAAGCGTTCTCCTTTATTAAGATTGCATGTCAAAATCACAGAAGGAAAAGATTTCTCCACTTCTCTCTGATAAGTAGTTTGAGGAATAACAAAGGGGTTTTTACTCATGAAGGATTTGGGGGATATTTTCTTTTATATTTTCCCTTTCTGGACACATCTTAGTGGTCCAGATGTAGATCACTAAGACTAGAACCAATAAGGTGAAAATATCTGTGAAATGTATCTATGAAATTTTGTTTCAGCTTGTTGCTGGTGTACTGTGAGGCTTGGAGACCTGAAAAGGTCAAATGTAAGATTAACAAAAAGGAACTATTTGGCTTAATCTAACATAGACATTAAAGGTGAAATTCAGTTGCTTTAACAAAGACATTCATGGCCATTTCAGATGTTCTTGTGAATCTGAGATATCTTCTTAGGGCTGATAGACACGGGACTTACAGGAGACTTGTGCCCTTCTGGGACAGCAACTGGAATAAGATTAAATCCTTTATGGTACCTAAAATAACAACAGAAACTTTTTAGGCATCAATCTCACCACAAACCTCTGAGTACAATATTAGCCTATACACTGTACCCTATGGGTACCATGGGCATGGCTCTGATGCTCATACATTCTGATCCTTTTGAGATGTCACAGGTATATTTAACATTGACAAAGGGCTGATAGAAATGGCACAGGACCTGTGGGAAACACAGGTTCTTCTGGAACAGCCAATGCAGTCCAAATTCTCTTGCAGTTAAGCTGAAAATTATAAATCCACACAGGCACATGCAGTGGTGTGATCAGTTCTGCCCCTAAAATCTGGCATTCTTTTCATGTTGGCCCTCAATTTACTGCTCATTAGCAACACTGCAGACTTAGAATGATTATGATATTCATTGTGTATCTGTATGCAATAAATTACTGAAGTTCATCTTAACACAGTGGACAAATTGACAACCATATGATTCAGTTACTACAATATCATCTTCTCTGTATCCCTTTCTGCTTTGTAAAACTATGTTGTACCAGACGTTACATAACTGCTAAATAATTCCTTGAAGGAAGGCTCCTAGTCTCATGCCTGTTTATTTTCCTTATTGATGTTCAGTTTCAGGCAAAGGCTAGAGTTACTTGATGTCAGCCAGATATCGATACCATGTCAGAAAACTGGGTTTCTAATTTTGATACTGCATTAGACAAGTGTAAAAAGTTACATGCATTTCTTTGAGCAACATTTGTGAAAATGCTCAGAAATAAAGTGGCATTTTATGAGATCACCAGTCATCTACAATTTCTTCATTCTAAAACTAGTAGCATTTGGGCTTCAGGGAATGTAAGCCAATGATGCTGCATGACTCTGAAGGTTATGTCTAATGATTGTGGTTGCTAAGTATCTCTGTTCTTTCCACACTGACAGTCTACATCAAGACAAGAGCTGACTCACTGGTCAAAGTCAGGCACATTTGCCCTTTGAACACTGCAGTTCATCAGCCCTTTTTGTTATGGAGGCTTTGAGATGTGATTAGAGTGGTTGTTTCTCTTATTATAAATAAAAATGTACAACTATCAAAACCCTTCATCTTCATTGAAAGGTCTAAAAAATAGAATAGAGTCAAACTTTAATAATGTCGATTTCTAGCTCTTTTCTTTGCAAATATCTACTTTTGGAAACATTAAGAAATGTAGACTAACCTTTCAGGGTTGAAGTTTATCTCATTTTTACTGACAGAACAATAGGCTAACAAATTTTACTTGCTTTTAAAGATCAGTATTTCCAGGATCTTTGGAAATAAAAGAAAATGAAGTATTTTGAGTAAAACAAGAAAAAGCTGTTTTAACAGCTAGAGATATAAAATCACATCCATGATCTTGGAAAAATATCAAAAAGGACTAATCCCTCTAGAAAATATAACAAAAAAAATAATAATAATGCCTACCATTTTTATCACATTCAAATGTAGCTTAAAAAAAATAGCGTGGAGAGATTCACTTGCATAAGTCAGTCAGTCAGCAAATACTTCGTGCATCCCTGAGCACTGTCTGACAGTAATGTCCATGTAAAGACAACACAAGTATCCACCAAGTCCATGGCTGAAATCTATTTGAACGGAGAGCCAGAGCAATTGTTCCATATCTGGATTGAGCAGAATTCAGGACAAGTCTAGTCTTTTTTATGAAATGACTATCAGAAATTATATTCTCAATACAACTTTGAAGACCCCTTAAAAATCTTGGTTGGTATTGGCTTAGGGGACACTAAGTGTGTCTAGTTGTACTAGTTTCTACTCTATACAAGTGTCTACACCCCAACTCCAAAAATTGTTCTTGTATTTATCAAAATATAAGATGAAAATAATTCAGTGTACCCAGCTTTCCAGGCTGCAGTGACTATAGTACCTGTATGAATTTCATCAGGAACTTGATACAGCATGCATTTTGTGGTAATTTGGATCAACTGGTGGAGTCGTGGTTCCAGTTTCTGAGCAGGAATGTGTGGGCACCACTGCAGCTCAGCTTTCCCACTTGGCTCAACATCTCCGCCCTCACTGCAAGATAAATTTAGGCCAGAAAAGAACTGATGCATCCTACAGAAGGTACTGGGTGACCTTCTGCACTGAAATACAAGAAATTGGCTGCTATAAATTACTGTAAAAATGAAAAGTAAAGCAATTGAGAATTTTTAGTAACAAGAACTTAGCATACGAGCAGGAACTTTATGGAATGAAAATGACAGAAGGTAAGCACCAGCTGTGCCAGTGTCATAGCTTTGGTGGGATAGTGTTAATTTCCTTCACAAAAGTTTTTATGATGCTGTATTTGGGATTTTTGATTAATATAGTGCTGATAACATACTGATGTTTTAGTTGTTGCAGAGCAGTGCTTACACAGAGCTATGGATTATTCTATTTCTCACGTTTCCCTGCCATAGAGGAGGCTGGAGATGCATGAGGAGCTAGGAGCATACAGAACCAGGACATCTGGCCCAAAATGGCCAAAAGGATATTTTATACCGATGATAAATGATAAAATGGAAAGGAGGAGACATTCAGAATGATGGTAAAAGTATATTCATCAGAGATAGAAAAATATTTATGTCATCACACACAATTCACAATTCATCTGGAATACTGAGTACAATTCTGTTTATTCAGGAAAAACGAATTGAGACTGAAAATGGTATGGAGAAAGGGTAATAAAATAGTCAGGGGAATCAGAAGCAGAGAGCAGAAGGGAGAGGACAGCTGTGGTTCACATATCCACATGTCACTTCTTCCAGCAGCAGCAGCAGCAGAGTCATATGCTATTCCTGACTGTCTGTCATTGTCCACATTGGATCAGGGGACATAGACCCCTATAACAGACAACTTTGTCCCTTGGAAACTTGCTCAGTTCCCAAGAATGGGGTTAGGAAGTCTTACCTAGAGATAAACTCTTCATGATTTAATTCAAGGGGAAAGTTTAAAGATCTCTCCTATCCTTCTGAGTACTGAGTTTTCGGAGCTGATTTCTTACAAGACTGAGGGGAAAAAAATGTATTGGTTTCCTAAGGGGGTAGGCTAGGTTAACAGTGAATCACAGAATCATCACAGAATCATAGAATGGTTTGGTTTGGAAGGGACCTCAAGAATCATCAGGTTCCAACCTGCCTGCTTCAGGCAGGGTTGCCAACTTCTAGATCAAATTTGTGGCCCCTCTCTGAACCCTCTCCAAAAGCTTCACATCTTTCCCATGCTGGGAACCCCAGACTTGAATGCAGTATTCCATATATGGCCTCATGAGGATTGAGTAGAGACAGTCAATCACCTCCCTCGCTCTGCTGGCCACACCTTTTCTGATGTAGCCCAGGATACTGTTGGCCTTCTGGGCTGCAAGCACACACTGCTGGCTCACATTAAGTTTTTCATCAACAAGGACCCCTAAGTCCTCTCAGGAGAGCTACTTCCAAAGAGTCTTATTCTAGTCTGTCTACATACCCAGGATTACCCTGACCTGAGCGTAAAACTTTGCACTTTGCTTTGTTGAACCTCATTAGGTTCACAAGGGCCTACCTTTTGAATTTGCCAAGGTCCCCTTGGATATCATCCCTTCCATCTGCGCTATCAGCTGCACCACTAGGCTTGGTGTCATCACCAAACTTGCTGAAGGTACATTCAATCCCATAATCTACATTATTGATAAAGATGTTAAAGAGTACCAGTCCCAAAATAGACCCCCAGTGGAGGATGGCCAGTATATCTTCCTGTCCCATGTTCTTTTACCAGTCTGGTACTTATTTCTATGTCTGTGAAATATTTTAGAGATTTATATCATTTTTTATCTTTACTGTATTTAAAAAGAAAGAAAGAAAGAAAGAAAGATGTAAAGGCAAAGATCGGGAAGTGAAATATTCTTACAAAGGAAGAAGAATGGATTCATAAAGCTTGGAGAATTACAGTCATTGACAAATTAACTCTCTCCCTGAGAGATCAATATCAGGATTTTGCTGCAACTTGGGCTGCAGTCCATGTGTCCCACAAGAGGGCAAAAACTCTGCTAAACCATTCCTTTTTATTGTCATTTTAAATAAACGAATGACAATTTTGTCATTCAGAGGATCTAGAAGTGGCTAATTGATGTTTAGATCTCTCCTTTTCTATGTTACATATACATATATACATACATACGTCAGCATATACATGTGTCTGTAAATAAACATATAATGTTGAAATGTTTTATTTGAATGAGAATAATTTACATAGTGCACAATTCTACTGAAATGGCAACTACAGCATACAAGCTTATCCGAGAAATTTCAGTGACTATATTCATGAAAGCAATGTAAAAAAATAATAATAATAAAAAGAAAAAAATCAAAATGTCAAGGAAAGGACTAGAAAGTACTGGAGAATGGTACTGCAAATTGCCAGCATTTATACCAGCGTGCCTCCAAAAGTTTTGAATTAAAATTTTCAGACTAATTTCAGGCTGCCAGATATGGACACTCTCGTCCGTATCAGAGTTACAAGCTACGTAATTCACTTTGAGAAGTTACCTGGCATATATATATATATATATATAGGGGAGTCATTTTTACACCAATGTCATGCCTCTTTCACTTTGCCAAAATATTCTACCACTATTTCAGAAATGTCCATAATTAAACAACAAAATTTTCCCGTGGATCATTTTAGCAAGATGGATGGAAAAAGCAGAGACATATTTGATAACAGGCTTCATGTGTACTGTATGTCTGGTCTGTTAAGCCAGTCATAAACTCAGCCTCATTGGCCTGTTAAAGAAGGATATGGCTGCTTTGCAACACCAAAGCAGTGCAAAATGGATAGAGCACATCAGTGAAAATGGTCCCAGAAGTCTTAAATAATAAAATAATGTACTAAATGCTTTGCAGTGCTAATGTGCCTTGTGTGCACAGATCTCAAGGCACCTTACAGACATTAATGAATTAAGCCCAGTAGAGTGGGTTAAGTATTATCCATATTATACCCAAGGGTAAGCTGAGAAACAAAGATGTAAGATGATGGTTCAGGAAGTCTGTGACAGACACGAGAAGAGAACCCAGGTCTCCTCTTCTATACTCCACAGCTGGAGCAAAAAAATGTTCTCTAAAATAATATGTCAGTTACTTTTTAAAGTAAAATCTATTCCTTATGAAGTTGACGGCATCAAAGACCAAAGTGCTCTACGCAATGACAGTACAGGTCATTCACCAGCAATGGCTGCACAGCATCAAAATCCATTTATATGGAGACTGAGAATTACTATTATTCTCTCCTGTCCGTTTAACTCAGATTCACAGTCAAGATCATCAAATGACATACCAGCTGATGCTTCTACTAATGTAAACAAGTAACAACAGTTAGTAATAAACAATTTGTGCAATCCAAACTAAAGACTAAGTGTAACTCTTTGTGATTTTTATATTTCTATGCTGTCCAGTCCATATTTAAAAGGGAAACCATGTGGCTTCTCAGCACAACTTTCTCAAAAGCCTGGCTCTTCTCAGAGTTGGAGTTGGAACTGTTCTGTTTCTGTTTATGCCCACTGGGAGAAGACCCTTTTCATGCCATACACATTTGTGAAGAATTTGGCTCCATTTTCTCCAAAACCACTGCACAGCCAACTGGAGGACTACTAGGTGCCCCTAAAACTGTCTGTTATCCATCCTGAACCCTGGATCTTAGAATCATAGAATCACAAGGTTGGAAATGACCTATAAGATCATCTAGTCCAACCGTCTTCACATTCCCACTGCTACCACAAGCTACTAAATCATATCTCGCAGTGCCTCATCCAGATGCCTCTTGAATACTGCCAGGGACGGCGACTCCACCACCTCCCTGGGCAGGCCATTCCAGCGTCTGACCACTCTCTGAGAGAAAAAGTTCTACCTTATGTTTAACCTAAACCTCCTCTGACACAACTTGTGACCATTTCCCCAGGTCCTGCACATTGCCTGGGAGAAGAGGCCAAACCCCTCTTCACCACAACCTCTCTTCAGGAAGTTGTAGATTGCAATCAGGTCTCCCCTGAGCCTCCTCTTCTCCAGACTAAACAATCCCAGTTCCGTCATAGGACTTGTGCTCCAGGCCCCTCACCAGTTTTGTTGCCCTTCTCTGGACATGCTCCAGGGCCTCAATGTCTTTCCTGTAGTGAGGGGCCCAAAACTGAACTCAACACTGGAGCTGTGGCCTCACCAGTGCTGAGTACAGGGGGATGATCACCTCCCTGCTCCTGCTGGCCACACTATTTCTAATGCAGGTCAGGATGCTGTTGGCCCTCTTGGCCACCTGGGCACACTGTAAGCTCATGTTCAGCCAAGCATCAACCAACACCCCCAGGTCCCTTTCCTCTTCACAATCATCCAGCCACTCAGCCCCAAGCCTATAACGCTGCATGGGGTTATTGTGGTCAAAGTGCAGGACCCAGCACTTGGCCTTGTTGAACCTCAGCCTAGCGATCCAGCTTATCTAAATTCCTCTGAAGGACCTCCCTACCCTCGGGCAGATCCAACACCACCTCCCAACTTGGTGTCATCTGCAAACTCACTGAGGGTACACTCAATCTCCTCATCTAGGTCATCAATAAAGATATTAAACCAGTCACCAGCTGGACTTAACTCCATTAACCACTACCCGTTGGGCACGGCCATCTAGCCAGTTTCTTACTGGCTAGTGTGTACCTGTCCAGGCCATGGGCAGCCAGTTTCCCCAGAAGAAGCCTGTGAGAGACCGTGTCAAAGGCTTTGCTGAAGTCTAGATAGACTACATCAACAGCCCTTCCCTCATCTACCAGTCTGTTCACCTAGTCACACAAGGAAATGAGGTTGATCAAGCATGATGTGCCTTTCGTGAACCCGTGCTGGCTGGGCCTGATCTCCTGGACACCACGCACATGCCATGTGATCTGACCCAAGATGATTTGCTCCATTACTTTGCCCACTACAGAAGTCAGGCTAACAGGCCTATAGTTCCCTGAATCCTCCTTATGGCCCTTCTTGAATATGGGAGTCACATCAGCAAGCCTCCAATCCTCTGGGACCTCTCCAGTTAACCGGGAGCGCTGATAGATGGCCGAGATTGGCTCAGCAATCACCCACGCCAGCCCCTTCACCACCCGAGGGTGTAGGCCATCTGGTCCCATGGACTTATGACAGTCCAGATGGAGGAGAAACTCTCTGACTGTCTCCACCTGAATCGCTGGGGGTATATTCTGAGTAGTGTCCCAGACTTCCAGATCAGGGCATAAAATGCCCAGAGGATAACTGGTCTGGCTACTAAAGGCAGATGTAAAGAAGGTGTTGAGGACTTCAGCCTTCTCCTTGTCCTCAGTGGCCACATTCCCTGCTGCATCAAGTAATAGGATGAAAATTATCCTTGGTTCTTCTTTTACCGTTGATATATTTATAAAAGGATTCTTATTGTCTTTTACTGCAGTGGCCAATCTGAGTTCAAGTTGGGCTTTTGCCTTCCTAACTTCCTCCCTGCATACCTTATCTACTCCCCTGTAATCTCCCCAAGTAGCCTGTCCCTCCTTCCAGAGCACATAGACTCTATTTTTCTCCCTGAGTTTCAACAGTAGTTCCCAGCTCATCCACACCAGTCGTCTTCCACTACAGCATGCCTTACAGCACTCAGGGACAGCCTTTTCTTGTGCCTTTAAGATTTCCGTCTTGAGGAGCGTCCAGGCTTCCTGGACCCCTTTACCCTTAAGAAGTGAATCCATCATGCTCTCCTCACATGGCAAACTCTTTAGATCCAACAATCCTGGTGATTCTCCACTGAATTCGCAGAATCACAGAATGGACAGGATTGGAAGAGATCTCAAGGATCATGAATCTCCAACCCCCCTGCCACATGCAGGGCCACCAACCTCCACATTTAATACCATTTAATATCCACTAGACCAGGCTGCCCAGGGCCCCATGCAATCTGGCCTTGAACACCTCTAGGGACGGGGCATCCACAACCTCTCTGGGCAGCCTATTCCAGCACCTCACCACTCTCTCTGTAAAGAACTTCCCCCTGACATCCAATCTAAATCTTCCCTCCCTCAACTTAAAACCATTTCCCCTTGTCCTGCAGTTATCTACCCTTTCAAAGAGTTGATTCCTCTCCTGTTTGTAGGCTCTCTTTAGGTATTGAAAGGCTGCAATGAGGTCACCAGAGCTTTCTTTTCTCCAGGCTGAACAAGCCCAGCTCTCTCAGCTTGTCTTCGTAGGGGAGGTGCTTCAGTCCCCTGATCATTTTCATGGCCCTCCTCTGGACCCTCTCCAACAGCTCCCTGTCTTTTTTGTACTGGGGGCTCCACACTTGGACACAATACTCCAGATGGGGCCTCACAAGAGCAGAGTAGAGGGGAACAATCAGTTCCCTGTCTCTGCTGGCCACCCCTCTTTTGATGGAGCTCAGGATGCCATTTGCCTTCCAAGCCACAAGGGCACATTGCTGGCTCATGTTAAGCTTTTCATCTATCAAGACCCCAGGTCCTTCTCCACAACTGCTGCTCTCAAGGACCTCTCCTTCCAGTCTGTATGGACACCTGGGATTCCTCTGGCCCAAGTGCAAAACTCTGCACTTTGCCATGTTGAACCTCATCAGGTTCACCCAGACCCACCTTTCTAGCCTGTCAAGGTCCCTCTGAATGGCATCCCTTCCTTCCACTGTGTCAACCGCACCACTCAGCTTGGCGTCGTCAGCAAACTTACTGAGGATGCACTCAATTCTGTCATCAGTGTCACTGATAAAGAAGCACTTGGTCCCAAGACAGACCCCTGGTGAACACCACTCGTTACCAGCCTCCACCTGGACATAGAGCCATTGATAACCACCCTCTCTCTGTGGCCTTTCAACCAGTTTCTTATCCATTGAGTGGTCCGCCCATCAAATCCACATCCCTCCAATTTGGAGATAAGGATGTGGTGGGGGACCATGTCAAAGGCCTTGCTCAAGTCCAGGTAAATGACATTGGTCGTCTTTCCCTTATCCACCGATGCCGTCACTCCATCATAGAAGGCCACCAGATTGGTCAAGCAAGACCTTCCTCTGGTGAAGCTGTGCTGGCTGTCTCAGATCACACGCTCATTCCTCATGTGATCAAGCATGTCGTCCAGGATGATCTGTTCCATGATCTTCCCAGGCACAGAGGTGAGACTCACCAGCCTGTAGTTCCCAGGGTCCTCCTTGCTTCCTTTCTTGTAAATGGAAGTGATGTGATCCTTCTTCCAGTCATCCGGGACCTCACCTGACAGCTACGACTTTTCAAATATGATGGATAATTCACCTCAGTTTATTAATGCCTTTCTAAAACTGGAGGGCCAAACCTGATTATAATACTCCAAATGCAGATCAATGACTGCTGAAAAATCGTTGATTTTCCTTGATCTACTGTTGCTACAGCCCAGGATAATACAAGCCACCGTCATGGCCAGGACATGGTTTTGACTCAAGTTCAAACTTCTTGTTTACTAGCACCTTTAGCATTAGTGTAGCTGTCAACTGCTTTGACAGTTTCAAAACAATGATGTTTCTTCACTATATATTATTTGTATCCTATCCTTACTACCACCTCCTGTTACACTGCCTTTCTGCACTGGAATTTAATAGTAATTTCCAATTTCAGTCAAGCTTGTCTCATATGTCTGCCATTTTACCTGAGTATTGGAGTAGACCATTCCTGAGCTTGCAGGCTGGTTGCCCTAAAAGACCTCTTGGCTTTCCTAAGATCCTTTTCCCTTTAAAGCTGCCTCCAACAAGATCCCAACCACCACCTTCCTGAGTAAGTTGAAGTCTTGTTGCCTTAAGCCTGGCATCTATACCTTGCCATTTGCCTTCCTTACTCCGTACTTCCTTACTTACCTTATTTATGATGCTGAAATGCACTGCTTAGTAGTAGCTACAATCCACATTCCAATTAATTCTCCCTAGTTCATGAGTGACACAGCAGAACATCACAGTACCCAGCGACTGTGTTTTATTGCCTCCAATGCCCTCTGGAAATGTCCTGGGTTGCTTGCTTCCTACTCTTTTTCAAGTTAAGTGACTGAGGCTTCTTACACAGGATTTTCCCTATACATTTTATAGACATGATGAAGATGAGGCAACTACTGCTTCAACTTAACAGCATAGACCAAAGGCAGGAGATGAGTTTGTGATGTGGGAGTTGAACTTATAACCTTACTTCCCACAACCAATTCCAATTAGAAATAAGGTATTTTTTTAAATGAAAGTAATTAACTAATGGCATAATTTCTTCAGAGATGTTGCTGACACACTATCACTTAAAAGCTTTACTTTTAAATTCTGGGGGAAAAAAAAATCATTAGCTATCCAAAAGTTAGAGGTTTAATGTAGAAGCCACTTGGAAAAAAACATAAAGCATCTACTATGCAAGATAGACATGCTTCAAACTAGAAGATTATATGTGGTATGCCCCACTCTTAATGTATGGGAATCCCACTCAACATACACAATAGCCACAAAAAATGCATAAAAAAAACTAGTTGCTATTGAGCCAGGTAGGATTAAAATCAGTGACCTATAGCATAGAAAGCCTTGTACATTGTTAGGGATTTTCTAGAGCAACCTGGTAAGCACTGACGTTATGCTTTCTAGAATCTTGTTTTCTGGAAAGATAAGCTAATTAATTCAAGATTTTGACTTTTATTGAGCACTCAGGCAAAGTTTTCCATCTTCTGGACATAAAGATAATAATATCTCTGGCATAAACTGCTCTCAATCACAGACAAGTTCTACAATAAAATATTTCAACCTCTTCCTAAAGGATTGTCTCCCATGAAGTAGTAAACAAGCAAAAATATTACAAAAATTGCAATATAACATTGCAAAAATAATAGACTAGACTACTTACTAAATGCATTTGGCAAGTTAGAAGTTCAGCTAATTTTGTAATACTTTTGGTAAGCTTCTCTTTTTTATTGTGTATGCAAGCACAACACAGCATTTTTGCAGTCACAGAAGAGTTTTACATTTTTATCTTTCAGAGATGCTATAACTTCAGAGAGAGCTAGGAAGGGCCACAGCATTATTTTGCTGTGCTTTCTCAGGAACTACTGCTGCCTAAAAATATTCCCAGTCTCTGAAACATGGTTCTTCATATTGCTGAATTATTAGAACAGTGTTTTCTGTGGTTTTGGCCAAGGTTGAACAACTTTCTCCGAGCCGTTCTCAAGTATAATTTAGGAGTTAGTAAGTGCCAAAGACCATAATCAAGTGGAAGTAATTTATATGTGGCTACTTTCTTGGGGAGGGTAAAAATTTTAGCAGCATAAATGCCAGCAATTCTGTGTCAATTAGTCTTGGAGCCAGAAAGCAGTGCTAAAATTATTCTAAAACTACCATTTTAGATCTGGCCTTAGGATGACAAAACACAGCTTCATCTTGTAAGACTGCAAGACTATCTTGCAAGAAAAGCAGAATAACAAATAAAGATCTTCTGTTGTTGTTGTTTAGGGAAACAAATTGAGGACTAAGGATTTCCAGACATTACAGACAGGCTTGACCTTCTGTTAGGATAGAACCTGAACTTTGGATTTAAAACCATGAACACTCCTGGTGCCCTATAATTTTTCTAGGCACCACACCAAGAATCCACTCATGAACAAAAAGCTGCACAGGGAGTATGCACTACATAAGCACATCATTTGGTTTACTCCTTTTGAAATGAATTCCTGCACAGTAAAAAGCATTTGGTCTGCTACATTACAAGACACATTCTGTTTATAGGTTTAATTCAGTGACATTGTCAAGCTTTTATTTTTCTTAGTTTGGCAAATGTGTGAGAAATAGCTACCTAGAGAGATATTTAATAATAAAGATTATGGAGAACATAGAATTGAGTAAAAGAGTTCTTGGCTGGGAGCTCATTGCAAGTCTTAACCTTGGGTGCAAGTTAAGGGATAAGAAAGAGGCATTTTCCTCCAGAATCAATTATCACAAATGCTCCCACAGTCATAGCCAAAATCATATTACTTGCAATAAATTAGCAATACCTGGCAATTCCTTTTAAGTGCCCATAGCTTTAGATAGAGGGGAAAATACTTAAAGTTCAATACAAGGAAGGAAGATTCCATCTTATGTCCTCTACAGTGTCCTACTCTGTTTTGGCCTCAGTCTCCTGTGTTCATGCTTTGTGTTCTGTAGCACCTCCCATGTCCATTTTGCTGCCTCTCCACCTTACATGTCTCCTTTCTTCACTATTCAGTACTCTTACTATTTCTGTGTCATCTTTTCCTGCTTTCTTCCCAGTCCTGTTGTCTCAAATTCAGTAACAGCTCTTTTACCTTGAAACAGCATGTGCTGGTTTACACAAGGTAACATACTAGACTCCAAACTCATGCTGTTGTGGTTTTTTTTTCTTTAAAATTCTGTATGACACATGATATATGAAATTTCAGGGCCTATCCTGGCCAAGTGGATGAGTAGGCAATGACTCTGCTTTTGAACACAAGGATAAATTCTGACATAATTACTCACACTGACTGTAGTTTCACAATGTGTAGCTGACTCCAGAAGCAAATGTTGAAAAAATAATTCTGTGAATATTGGCAAAGCTGCACATAGCATGAATATACTAATAGACACATTCCTATTATGTGTTCATGGGAAGTAAACATGAGTTAACAAGACTAATGCAGGTTTGCCTGTGTTAATGCTTGTGGAAGGAGAGGTTTAAGCTAATATTATGGATGCAAACATCTAAAGCACACAGATTATACTCTACAGTTATTATGTGTCAGGAACCATAGACTGGTAAATGCAGAATTAGTAAAGTGGTAAATGGAATACATTGATTGCTTTTTCATAATATAATACAACTTAAAAACAAATGATCGGTGTCCCCATAAATCGTTACTAGTGCTTTTCCACAGTGACAATTAAATAATATAGCAGCACCCTTCACTGCTAGGAGCACGCGTTCACAAGCAATTGCTTTGCAATGAAAGAACATCACATTTTAATTCTTCACCCAGACACTAATTTTTAGTGGTCTTTTTTTCTTGTAAGAAGGACAGTTTGAGCAAGATAGTAGTAAGACCAGCAATGGAAAGTTTTCTAAAGTTTTTCATGTTGCAGACTTGATGATGTCCAAAATCCATGTGTTTTTTTTTAAGACATCCTTTTGTCTCCTTGGAAAAATGGACAGTCAATAAAAGGAAATAATGCCATATGAATTACTTGGCCAGTCTGGGCCTTAAAACACAATTCTTTTTTAGCTGTAATCTCCACAAAACTTTTTTCTAACTGACTAAGATTTTTCAAATCACTAAGAATATTAAGCAAGCTGGAACCACAATCTAAACACTGCACGACAAGAAAATGAGTCAATATCCATAATGAAAATAAGTTGCTGAAAATCATTTGCTTGTTTCTAATTAACACCGTTTCTCTTAGCTCATATGCAACTGGGTAGGTAAGGAGTAATATTAATGCATACAGGGTTCCTACTTTCATAAAGAAATTATTTATGTATTACCTCGCTTAGCTAGGAAGAAAAGATAGCTTCTTTTATTCAGGTCTTGTTATTTCTCTATCACAAGTATGCTGGAATAAAGAAAGTTGCTTTCACCACAGCACTGAGGCAGAAAGAATGGGAAAATGTAAAGCGACTGTTCTCTGATCTTCATGTACATCAATTACATGCAATAAATTCCCTGCTATTTGAGCACAGACAGAATCTCAAATGCACATATACTTTGGCTATTAGAAAGTATAAACCAAATAGTGATAAACAGTGACTATTTGTTGGCTTAGATTTATTTTCTGAGTAATATAACTGGGTGAAAAAAACAACCTGGTATCGAAGATGTATCATTTTTAATCTCAGTGCTTTGGCTACTGCCAACATCAGATAGAGTGTCGTATTGCAATAATTCAAAGATCTCTCTATTAGTTTCTCTAAGCCTTTATAGTAAATAAAGCTGTTACAACAGGAAATGTTAGACACAGTCTCTAATTTTCCTCCGGTCTGAGGCCTTAATTTGTTTTAAGGGGGAATTCAAGATAAACTGTGTTTTACTTTAAAGCGTTACTCTTTTTGACCATTTTTGTTAGATAAACTCTCCAGGTATGCCTTCCTTCAAACTCCTGTGATAAAAATACTTCCTTTTGCCGTGCAGAGCTATAAGCACACTAAGGCTGCAAGCTGCTGCCCAATATTACCAACTTGGGGAAGGGATATTCTCTAATTAATTACATCAGCACTTAAAGAAACACCATTCTCAGAAAGGGTTAACCAACCAGATCAGCTGGAACAGCGTTTCCTAAAGAACAATAGAAAAATCATTAGTGTGCTAACTGAAACAATGCCGCACTTTTCTCTCTATTGTTTAACCTTTTGTCCACGTTACAAATATCTCAATGTAGTTCTTATCTTTGACCTTGAGGGACTGCAGCTTTATCAGTGCTTCCTTTTAGATCACAGATGACCTTCAGCTGATATCATTGAGCCCTGACCTGCCTCAGTGATCTGCTCACACAGAATACATATGCTGAACAGAGCTGGTGTGTGCAGTAGGGGTAAGTGAATTATTTACAAAAATTTGAGTTGACACCTTTTATCAAATGTGGAAAGATGAAGACAAAACAGCTGCTATTGCTGTCGTAAGCAATCTGCTGGTGATTGAATAAAAGTGTCAAGAAAATGGCTGCTTGATGGCCTTTTGTTCTCTCTCATCCAGCTTGATGTTAGTTTGAGCTGTCAGTTAGGAATCACGGCACAGTGATTTATCAATAGGCTGAGTGACCTTCCATTTTTGCCAGCGCTAGAATGAGAAGATAGCACCCTCTGCTGAGGGCGGGCTGCCTTCCCACCCGCACAGCTTCCTTCCCGGCCGTCTCTTAGCCCTTTCCAGCAGCAACGGCAATCTAAAATAATATTCGCTTTTTTTCATTCTTTCTGCCTTTGTTTCATTTTTATCAAGTCTAAACTGCCTAGCTGGGAAGACTCAAAAATGCAGACTGCAATACAGATTCACAAGGCGGCTAACAAAGGAGAAAATAATAAGTAAATCAATCACTGGTTCTCAGTCAAAACAAACTTGCTGTAATTAGACAATGGGACGTGGAAATACAGCGGCTGCAAGACAAGGCCAATTTGTGGCTCGGGTATGAATCACAGCGGTTATCTGAAACCAGATAATTTCTGCATTATTCCCATTTATTCGACAGCCCTCATTTTTTGCAGCTGTACTTTCACACGTTCTCACGCAATTGAAGTATCAGCTCCCATGAAGTCACACTGCTTTGTTGAACTCTTGGGACTAAACCTGTGGGGTGTTCAGTACTTCGCACACATCCTCTGCTCCTCTCCGCGCTCCAGGGCCACCAGCACAGAGCACAGTGCCTTGCTCTCCTTTCTGCTCTCTGGGACTCCTCAGGGGCAGATGATCCCACTGAGGTTTTGAATTTGCATCGTGTCAGCCTCTGTTCAGCCTTTTCCCTAACATAGCCTTTCAGTCCCCCCTGCACATTTCATCCTACAGGCAGTACAGCAGGCTTTTCTTTTCCTCTCTAATAGTCACACTGTTTCATAGAATCACGGAATAGCTCAGGTTGGAAAAGACCTTAAAGATCATTGAGTCCAACCACAACCTAACCATACTACCCTAGCAACTTTCTGCTAAATCATATTCCTGAGTACCAGTTTCTAAACACATCCAGGGATGGTGACGCCACCACCTCCCTAGGGAGCCTATTCCAGTGCTTAATAACCCTTTCTGCAAAGTGTTTCCTGATATCCAACCTAAACTTATCCTGGCACAACTTGAGGCCATTTCCCCTTGTCTTGTCACCTGTCACCAGTGGGAAGAGATGAGCCCCACTCTTGCTGTAAGCACCTTTCAGATATTGGAAGAGAGCAATAAGATCTCCCCTCAGCTTCCTTTTCCCCAGACTAAACAGCCCCAGTTCCTTCAGTCTGGGGACACTCCTATATTAAGACAGCACAGGGCCCTTCTTTACTTATGGAGGAGATATTTAACAGCATTGTCAGCTGGAACTGGTTGGTAGTTTTAAAGTTGTACTTTGTTAAGGCAAGAGCACATTTTTGTTAAGGTGATTTCTGGAGGAGAGCTTGACTTTTCAGTCACACACGCACACACACAAAACACAAAAATTGCCTTTGTTTTTTCCTCCTAGTGGAGAAAAAAAGGAACCAGTGACTCAGAATGGCTAGTGCTATTTCCTCTGTACATGCAGAGTTTAAAAGTAATTCTGTGAAAGAAGTTGTTGTTTTGTTGTGTTTTTTTTTTAACTGCTGTGATAAAACAATGATTAAAAAGCCCAGCAGCTGCCACTGTAGAGAAACAAGTTTTTATTTTTTCTCTTTTTTGTTAATTTTGCACAGCGGGGCACTTTTTGTGTATTTAATTTACTGTTTCCTTTTAGGTCCCACAAGTTAAACATGTTTATGGCTATGGAGTCTGGCTCCCCACTTAGCTAGGCTGTCTCATCAGGCAGAAAAACCCACGTGAGAGCAAGTGTGCACCAGGCAGCACAGCAGAAGTGCAAGGAGACAGAGGGCATCCGAAAAGCATCAAAGATAACCACAGCCAGAGAATAGCCCAGCACTGCCACAGCACAGGAGTGAGTCTGTGGAGGATTATGGTGAAGTTTTGTGAGCTTTGTGCACCTTCATCCAGATCCTGTGGTCAGTGAGTGCAGCAAGAGGGAGAGCCTCAGGTTCCAAGGACCTCTTTAAAGAAATCTTGTTTGGTCACAGAGACGGATCCTCTCAGTGACACTCAGGGGGGAGTAGAATTAAGCCTGACTGAGAGAACGCGGATCAAAGGATATCAGAAATGTGTGTAACACACTGAACTGGTGGGGTGCTGGAATGGCAGTAAATATTTTCCTTACAAGGGGACATGAATTTCTAGAACTCTGTCATAGGTAGGTATAGTCAGCAGCTGAATAAGAAGTTGACATTCATGTCTCTTCATCAATTTGATTCTAAAAACTAAACTTTTTTCTGCCTATTTTTATAGTGCTTTCCTTCACTGTCTGTTCTTGGTTTCCTGTGCCTGATTTCCCACTATCGGTTCAGTGCCAGTGCTCTGAAATGATACTCTTATGCTGATGCAAGTCTGACTGAAGTAAAATCAGAATAGTGGCCAACATTTTGCAGGGAGACAAAGAGTTCTGGATGAAGCAGTCTTTTTCTTACAACATGGCTACCAGCTCAGTGCTACCAGCTCAGCTAGCACCTTGCTAGCTCCCACAAATGTTTCTGAATTGCAAGCTGTGCACAGGTCTTAAAAGCAGAATTCTTCAGATCATGAGAGTCTGTAATAGGACATAAATGGACATTTCATCTACAAAATGCCTACTCATACACCATCCTCACACCACAGCTAATGCATCAAAACCTGAAATAGGTTCTGTGCAACAATTTATTTCCTTGGCCACAGAAAATAATGTCTTGTATTATCAATAGATTTTCTATAGTACTTAGATGTTCTACTAAGATATCTTACAAGCTTGTGCTGTGAGCTTTATCACCTGTTTATATTATTTCAATAAAAAAGTTACAATAGTATGCATCTTCATGTGTCTAAAAGGTTATTTATTAAATTCATTTAAGCTTTTGCTTTATTGTCCTCAAAAAATTTAATAGAGGAGGGGGGAAAAGTGTCTTGAATGCTTTAGTAGCAAAGATCAGCAAAAGTAAAGAGGTCACCCGTCTTTGCTGTTTGGTGTCATTTTGATAGTGTTAGCATCCATACTTTTAAACAAAGTTATTATTTGCATAAAATAAACAATATTTTTCATCAAAGGATCTGCAGTCGTTTTTAAGGCACTGATTGCAACTAGAACTCCCTTAGGAGATCAGGGCTTTTTAGGTGCCATAGAGGTACTATCTGTTAGAAAGGCAATCCAGAACTTCTCCATTCAAGACACTGTTTTGCAAATATGATAAAATTAATATTTTAGCCTGAAATGTTTGTGCCAAATATTTTCTGCCCTTGCCATGCTTTGTTTTGCCTTCTTTCAGGTCATATCATTCACACTCAGAAACACAGTTATGGGGGGCTATGAGGAAAATATCGCAACGTATTAAGCATTTGATAAAAAACCTCAGAAATGTTTTCCTATACTGGGATGAAAGGTATGGAGGGCATCAGGATCTTTCTCTCCATATGCTGCACACTGGGAACACTGTGTAAGACACAGCTTGCAGGAGCATGGCCTGGCAATTTTGCAGCAGGGTGAAGGGTGTGACTGTTTCAATCATGATCCCAACTGGACTTTTATGGGGGCATTTTCACAGCCATTAAATTCCAGCTTACCTTTGGATCAGGGACTTTCACCCCCAAGAAACCTACCTCTAGTTTGAGAGAATCACAAATCTCTGAAACTATGCCAAAAGTACTTATAAGAGAGCAGTAAGATTTGACAGATTGATTCTTGAGAGCTTTTATCCATACCAGACACCTCAACAGAAAAGGACTTTCTTTGAAAGTGAAATTGGAATTCAGGTTGTCTATCCTGTAGCTCTACTTGCTGAAGAGTGTGGGAAGGAAACAAAGAGACAGATAGGGTACGGTAAACATGAAAAGAATTTGGGAGTGAGAGTGAGAGTGGAGCTGGAGACAGGGATGCTGTGCAGGCAGTGTGGGAGAAATTTGGACAAGAAGGTGGAAGATGGGAAAATGGGATCCATTCAACCTACTGTTAAAAAATCTGAGGAGAAGAGACTCAGTCTGATTTGGTGAGAAGGTGAGGGGTAGACGTGGGGGTTAAAATTATGTAGAGGAATGTAGCTTGGAGGAAGAAGGTAATGAATTCATAGTAGGGATGAAAACAAGCACAGTTTGTGTCCAAAAGTACACTCTTTCTAGGAGAGTGGAAAGAAACCCAACACTCCTAAGCAGGCTTTAATATCTCTTAAATCCACCAACTTGCCCCCCGTAGGACGTATATTCATTGTGAGCCTTTTTTCATTTGTGTGTTCCACATACCTGTTGATGTATCCAGCTAAGACGATGAACCTGCTGAGCTAAAAAGACAAACACACAGTAGTCTAGTATTCTACCCATTAACTCAAGCGGCTAATGTAGCATTTGTGATTGACATCCACCATCCATTTTTTAGAATGGATTGGGGTTTTTGTTTGTTTGTTTTTGTTTTTCTGTTTACTGTCATACAAACAAAATTAACCATAATAAAAGAAGTTTAAAAGACAGTCACTCAATGATTATGAATTGCCGAATTTAAGGTTACGTCTGAAAACTAATCTGACTCTGTGGCCGTACTTTAGGAAGTTTTCAAATTTGTATCATTGCATTCTGTGTTTCCTCTTGCTTCAATCAATGCATGTGAAGGCTGATGTTCAGTTAAAGAGCAAATATTCAATATTTTGTTCAGTGGTCAGACCATACTGCACACCATTTGAATCCCGCTCTGAATACAGAATTATTAATGACCCCAAGGGTTGCTTTGTAAAACTTTCTTAAATATTTCCTGGACAGTAGTGAGTTCACTTTCATAACACAACTGGGAGACGAGTGTCATTATACAGTTAGAAAGAATGGCACAAAGAATGTGGGGCACAAAGTATTCACTAGTTTGGGATGTTCAGTTTAAGAACAACAGGACCGAGTATTTATGAGCATGTAGCATTCTACAGTAAAATTACAATTTACTTCAATTTCAGTTGTGAGTGCTTACTGCTTCTGTAAATCAGACTCCAGACACCCATAACACAAGAAACACGCAATTATTGACCACCTGTTCAGTGACTTACCAAGCATCCCCAAGGAATTTCCTGACAGATGCACAGATAGAATGAAATTCCCTGTGGTTGCATTCAGCTCCCTTAACCATGACACCTTCTTTTCTTTTTTTTCTTCTTTTTTTAAAATTTTTTTTTAGTCTCTTATTTGGCCACAGTGCATAGGATTATTTCATCAAACTTGAACAGTCAAGAGGTTAGCCATGAGTTGGTTGTCATATCTCTCTGTTGACGACAGTGAGTTAGTGATGAATCACTAAACCTCTATAAAGATAAATAAAATGGTAGAGTAGGTGCCTGTCTTTTCCCACTGATTACTGAGAGATCCCAAGCTAGTTTAGAATAGACACCTAGCATTTATAAGGCTCACTGATGTTAAAGTAAATCCTCTCTAATATAACTTCATTTTCTCTAAGAAAATAAATAGTAGCATTCCCCATAATAAAAATCTGATAAGTGCCCAGTATGGAGTTCACTCTTAACTAAGTACATCAAGAGTTACATACGTGGATCACATAAGAAAAATTTGATGACTGCTCCAAAAGTAATGCCTCCCATTTCGTTATCTTGACCCACGATATCAGAGGTACTGGTATGGCAGTAGAGGTCAAACTTCCTACCAGTGTTCTGTTACATGTTGTTGCTGTGTGACAGATGGCAGCAGACGGGCAGTCTGACAGAATGGCATCTGACATGGAAGTGGGTATGGAGAAAAGATGTAGCACTGAATTCCTCTGTGTGAAAAATAAACATGGCACCCACTGACATTCATTGATGTTTGCTGAACATTTATGGAGACCAAACAGTGGATGTGAGCACAGTGAGGTGGTGGGTGGCAGTGGTGACAGTGATGTGAAAGACAAGCCATGTTCCAGGCAGCCATGCAGATTTTTATAAGTGCAGCATGCAGAATCCTGTTCATCACTGGTGAAAATGCATAGGTGATGGTAGTGACTGCTGAAAAAGAGTAGCTGAGAATTTGTTCTATCAAATAGTCTGATTGTGTTCTTTGCACTGGCAGTAGTTTCTGGAAAAATAAAAGGAGGCATTACTTCTGGAGCAGCCTACATAGTTCCATGATACACCTGTTTAGCAAAGGTAAATTAAAACATAATCCCAGCCTTAGAACAGTGCACAAAGCTTCTAAATGTAATTTAGCCACATTCTTTCAACATAGGTTTTGCAAGTAAAACCCTGTTTAGCTCAGGCAGGGCATGTCCTTGTCTCAGTTCTCCTTGTCATCTCACATGCATATTACTGCCTGTACTGTCACATTTTGTGATAACAATAAAGGAATCCACATTCTTTATTGTAACAGAGAGTGGAATTTTCAGTCCACAGAGAATTAGTTCAAGTTCAAAGCTCAGACCCCAACTCTTTAAGACTGCATAGTCAGTAACCCTTTGATACAAACCACAACATGGCCAGGTCACTGAGCTTGAATCCAGGATTTATGGTTCTAGTAAATCAGTTCTATCACAAGTGCCTATGTTCTCTGTCTAACTAAAGGAGAGAAATGGATGATTTTAAAGAGCTCAGGAAGGCCATTTTGTGTCCCTAGGCATTTTTCTCCATAGCTGGAGTATGATCTTTGGAATAACAAAAAAAACAGAGTGCTTGATCCAGCCTTCTTCAAGTGAAAATTGTGTCCAGCATATGGTACTGACACAGCACTGAAACCTGTTGATAAATTGTGGTGCTTTGGAAAGAGTAAAAGATGCTACAAATGACAACCAAGACACAAAATCAGTACAGAAGTCAGAACTGATTTAAAAAGAGATTACATCTGAATGTTTGGAATGAAAGAGATTTTCAGCTTAAACAAAAGTAAATATGAACTTCTCATTTTCTTTACCACCCTTCTACGTAGAATTTGCAGCTTGGACAATTTACAGTTCTTGCTCTATCAAGTGTCTTAGCCAATTCCATATATCACCTTAGTACTTTCACTGGTATAAGAGAATAGGGTGTGTTCTCCAACAGCAAGATCTTAGAGCACTGGCACAGATGTTACATAAAAGCAAGCACAGCTATTTTGGTCTCGAACACCTGGTGCATCTCCAGATATCCACAACAGACTGCATGGCATCCAGGTGCAAAATATCAGATACCCACCTGAGGTGTATCACATATAGAAAGCATCGATAGATTGCAGCTGCCACTGTCAATGTAGCAAACAATATATATTCATACCACAAAATCAGAATAATATAGCACAGCACAAAATGTAGGAATGCTGATGTAGTGTTCATAGCGAGTGTAAACACAATGCACTGCAAGACTCATCAGTTTCTCAGTGATGAAATCCCCCAGGCTGAGTCTTCATATATCAGATCAGTGAAAAACTATGTCAAACACAGAAACAGAGACAGGTAGGCCTTTTCAGGATTTACAAAAGACTCAAGAATGCAGCTCATGTCCAATGCAGCATTGTCTCTGTATGCTCCATTTATTTTTCCTAAGACTCTGCACAAAAAAAAAAAAAAAAAAAAGAGGTTCAGGCAGAGCAATCGTTTTTACGGGTTAAAAAAGTGAATCCTTTCCAACCTACAATTTTTTTAATCTCATATTGTCTTCAATCTCAGTATCTTCAGTGTGCAAGGATACTTATCTGTCTTAAATCTCATGCACGTATGCATCATGACTTCTTCATAAAAGAACTGTAGAATGTTGAATAATATGTAAATTTTATGTTGTAATGAATTGGGTCCTAAGATCTTTAAAGGTCAGACACCTGATATAATACATCATGTTCTTTAATATCAACTACAAAATAACCGTAATAAATTTTGCCACTACCATATCCTCACACGCTGTTACCCACAAAGAAGCACCAAAGGAAATGTGTCATTTGTCAAAACACGTAGGAAAACTGACATGTGTACAAGTAATATTGAAAGTATTGCTAAGGTTAGGCATAGCTATACAAGTTAGAAGGAAGGTTAACTTTTGAGGGAAGTAACAGATCACCAAAGAGCCTGTTGCTTAAATTCCCCAGAAGATTCAAAAAGCCACAAGGCTGTTTCTTTTAAAGTCAACACTCACATCTAATGAAGTGCCTGTGAATTAAAGCCACCCTAGCAGAAGCTAGACACATGGCAAATTGAGATTACTACTGTTGATGTGGAGTAAACAAAACAAGAAGCAGTAACTAGAAAAACAGTTCATACAGACACAAATTAAGTAAAGCCTTTAAGAACACACTTCAGGCGCATAAGTTAAAAGAGTTTAAATACTTCACTGAACAGGAAAGTCATTGAAATACGTTTCAATTTAATCTCAAAGCCTTCGACAATGTCTCCCTCAGTATTCTCCTGCAGAAGCTGTCAGCACATGGCTTGGATAAATACACTCTTGGGTGGGTAAGGTGCTTTAGCACCTTGGCTTTAAGATTTTTTGTTATTGGTATTCGTCATGGTTTAATACTTTCGTAATTTTGTTATCAGTATTCCACATCATAACATCATGTAAAGTATGGATAATTCACAGAAGTTCAGCTCGCAGAAGAAGACTACGTTTCTAATCTCACTCCCGTGACTGAACTCTCACACTCTCTCGGAACCTCGGAGCGTGGGGTGCATTCCAGCCGTTTCGCCTAGAGCTTACAGTAGGCCTTTTGGTTTTTGGGACTCTCTCTCTCTCTCTCTCTCTCTCTCTCTCTCTTTTTTTGCTTAATTACAATTATATTGTATTATATTGTATTATCCTGTATTCTGATATAGCATTTAGTAAATAAGTGTGCCTCCTTAGATCGCTGCCACTGTTTTCTTTTACCATTCCCTTTTCCCCTTCCCTTTTTGGGCCAGTGGCCCTTTTGGGCCAGCTGCCCCCCTGTCACGGGCACAGGTAGATCTTGCTTAACCCGCGACAGTATTCTACAGCATAACATCATGTAGTGCACTGGGAGTTAAAAAGTTAATACTCCAGTTCTGGGTTCCTGTCCCAGAAGAGAAGAACTACATCTCCCAGAGGACTGTGCGCTGTTCTGTTATTGTTTCCACTCAGAGAGAAAGATAAAACTTTCACATATCAGGAGATGCCCACTCTTTTCTGCTCAGCCCGGTTAGACATCTTGGTTTAGCATTAGAGTAAGGCCTTTTGTTTTTAATGCTCTCTCTCATTTTATTTAATAGCTTCAATTCCAATTATATTGTATTATACTGTATTATAGTGTGTTATTTTGCATTCCAATATCTTATTTAGTAAATTAGTTTGTTTCTCCTCAGATCATTGTCACTGTTTTGTTTTTAGGCCCATCTCTCCTTTTTCCCTTTCCCAGGACATGGGTCTGTGGGTCCCCCTGCTGCGCTAGTCATGAAACTGGGCCAAATCAGCCTGTAAACAATTGACAGAGGACTTTCCCACCATTGGTGATTCTATGATGACATGCTTACATGGTTAATGTAAGATATGCATGTTGTATTGATGAATTGATTAAATAGGTCTTTCCTTAGTAGAAATAATTGCTAGCAACATTGATGTTAATGGGAGGAGAGGCAGACAAAAATGTAGAATATACACCAGAATTCACGTACTGTTATAACTGGACATGGTACTCTTTGGGCACACTGCAGCACCACCTCTTTTTGTGCTCTGCAGCCAAACAAATCTCAAAAAGGATAGGACAAGCAAAAAGAGTTATGGCAAAATATGACTGAATTAACGTGTGAGCTAATATACTGCCTCTTCCCACTGTCTCACAGATAGACAACAAAGCCAAGGACAAGCAGTACATATACTCAGTGCTTTCTTCTCTAGACCAATTTGTGCTTACCTTTTCTGTCTTTGAAATGTGAAGGCAGTGAACCAGGTACAAGCTATGTGAGTGGCAAAATCACCAAAGTATACTTTATAGAAATAATAAAAAGTAGGAAGATTCCCTGACCTTCTTAAAGACAGTAGAAGTGAACCCAGGAGCAGGTAAGATCATGTCAGTGTATGAAAATGTGCGTCCAATGATGGGCAGCGCCAACAATAAGGTTTTGACAACAAAAGAGAATTTGTTATTAAGACAATAAATGGTGTGCTTTTGTGCTACGATCATGTAGTGCTAACTTGCTGGCATATGTTCCTGGCATACTTCTCCCTGTATTCTTTCCTCACATTAATACAGGGTAGAACAGAGTAGATTTTTCCTCTAGATGTACTCACATTTAGTCACATCCAACATAGATATCAATTTGACAGTGAGGTGTCCAAATTCAATCACAGTCAACAGAAAGATCTGGGATTCAATTCAGGTGTGTATGGGACAGATTCTGTAGACAAGCTGAGCTCTGGAGTATCCCAGAAAATCTCCCACTGCTGCTTTAGGTCTCGCCTGAAATCAAGTGGGGCATGATGCCTGGGGGCAGACGATGGGGTCTGTGCATGGGACCTCAGTGAAGCAACTGGGAACTTAAACACCTAGTTCACACATGGGTGTCTGCTACTTAGGCATTATATATTTAGACAAGAGTCTCAAGGTAGCTCTCACACTTACTGTTTCTTTGGTAAAACCTAGTAATCCACGACCAAAGTGATCATCGCTTGTAAATAACTGCCTCCAAATAGACTGCTCCCTGATGAGAATATGCAGAATTCTACACTTCAGAAAGGGATGATAAATAAACAAGCTCAGTTTCAGTCCTAATTAACCACTGCCTCTTCATAACCCACACAAGAAGCCCTGGTAATGCTCTTGAACACCTAAAGCTAGGATGAATGAATGCAATATTTAATTTCCTGCACTTTATTGTTATCACTCGTGTAGTGTTGATATATATCTTATGTTACTGATCTGCTCCTTGGGGATTACAGTTACAGACAGTGTCAGACAAACAGATCTAGAAGAGAATGCCCCTGTGAAGAAAAAGACAAGGGCTGCCCTTTAGCCCTCTTGCAGCACAAAGTCAGCATGGAAAGCAGGGAGAATCAATGAGATTTCACAGTCTGTGTGCTGGGCAGATTATACTTACCTATCTTGCAGGAGTCCTCTGAAAATTATTGCTAAACTCTGTGCAACATTTTGCAGAAGAAAAAATGTGCCAGTTTTTACTTTCCTAAGTCATTGCTCCTTCCTTTGCTACCAGCACATAACCATCGCTTATTAAAGAGATTCTCCGTAAGTTTAAAACAGATGTATAATATAGTGTTAGCACTCAAAGAATATAATTTTAATTTTGCCATTTCATTAAAAAGCCTTAATTCATAAATGTTAATGACACTGGGGAGGAACTATCTTATCCCCAGAGAGAGATTACACCTTACATCATAACGTATATTTTCCTGGACATGGTTTCAACCTGGATTTTATTATCATCTATATTTGATGCTTTTTTAAAAGTTGATTCAATTTCACTGATGGAAAACATTTTCTTTTACATGATAATTAGCCATTTTAGTATTCATGACATAAGTGTAATTTTTTAACCGCTAACACTTTTGTTATTTTTGTAGTTTGCTGTTAAAGACTGCACGTATACAACCAACATTTTCACTTGCTGGTGCTGGTTGCCACAGCACGTGATGCACGATCTTCTAAAACATTTTTCAACATTTAAAATTAATCCTAATATAGGTTTATCAGTTCCTTGTTATGGTGCAGAGCTTATATTAAATTCTGTGATCCATAAAACCTTTTTTTGAATGACACATAGTTTAGTTTTTCATTTAGAGGCTATAAAAGTGTTCACAAAAGTTATGTCGGGAAAAAAAAAATGATTGAAAGTGCTAAAACACTGTACAGAATATAAAATCCTTTCATAGACTTTTTATGACACATGAAACATGAGTCTTAAAGGTTTAATGTTACTGACTTTTATACAAGGCTTTTTAATTCTTGATTCCAGTTATGGTTCTGCAAATGAACTGTGACATTAAAAAGAATCAGGCTGGAACTGCCTCAGCTCTCTCTCTAGATGAGTTTCTCCTGGCCATGAAGGGTTCACATAATCTGCCCCACCCTGCCCACGTCTGGTTAGCACTAACTTGCTTCAGCAGCAGCGAAGTGTAAATCCTGCACTGCATTAAATCTGCTTAACACATCGCATCCTACTCAAATTCATCATTAAGGTTAGGTGGGCTTATAAATTATTAAGAAGAGTGAAGTGTTACTTAATTTTCTCTTCTCTTAATATTTAATAGTGTGCTACAACAATTGGGCACGTGATTTAATTGACTGAATACAGAACCAGCACTGATAAAATAAAGACTAACTCAGAAGACAGACAAGCCCAGTTATTCTGTTACTTACATAGGGGTAAAGAAGCGCCAGCATTTGGAAGCACTGGAAGAACAGATTCACATACCTTACTTAGCTAAAGGAAGCTGTTTTGTCAGACTTTAACCACTCTTCCAACTCAACAGATTTTCTGGACTGTCTGAAGGTGAGCAGTAATGCCCATCTTCTAGGCCTCTCTGGGGGTAAAACCATCTCTAGATGATAGTTGTACATAAGATGCTCCCATTCAAATGCAGGTATGACCAATTTGGAGCAGGTTCCTCAGCACACCAAGTGACCTGAAGTGCATGCTCTGCTGTAGGGGCTAGTAATAGGAAAGAGGCTGCTGACTTGGCCGTCTTGAATCTCCACGCAGGTATTTTGGATAATCATATTTTGCCTGAAAATAAGGTCAGTTCCATTAGCCCAAGGATTTAGAGTGGCAGGACAGTGGTTGAATCCATGTTTCATTTTATATTTTTTGCAGCTGCCTGCTTGAACACCTGTATCAGTATGATAAACAGAAATAAACAAGGTATGGTTCATCCCATCCTCAAAAAGTGTCTAACATAATTGAAGTGCCTTTTTCTCTCTACTGAGCACAAAAGCAGCCATGATGACCAGATTGATTACGACCAAATTTCTACGGACAGGTGTATATTTTCACTGGTGCACTTCATTAAATAATGTTGCATACCTGGAAAACACATCTTCACTAAATTGTTATGATTTCTGTTACTAAAATACCTGTAAACTCCATTTGAAGTCCGGGTTCCTTAGTCTATGTTTTGGCTATTTACAAAAAGGAGCAAAAAGTGGCTCTCTGCATCAGTTAAAGCACTGTTATACAGCACAAGATTACACTCAAAATCCTGTTGTTTCATCACTAAGCCACTGAAAACATAAAAAACTGCAATAAAATAAGGTTTTCATTTTCTCAGATGCATGTCAGAGGAGTAAAACTAGACTGCTGTTACTCAATAGGAAACCTGGATTAAACTACCTCTGGCACTTAATATCGTAACCACTGCTCTGTCTTAATTTTCTGATGTTTTACAAACCTACTCGAAAATGTTGAAAACCTACATGAAAATGTTGCAAATACTTCATTGAAATATTTCTTTCTTTTCTTGGAGTCTGAAATGCTTTTTCTGGGTGTGATTATTTCTGCTATCCCCGATTTTACTGTAAAATATCTTTCAAAGTCTTCTGCAAGTATCAATGCAGAAATTGCCAGCATCTTGCTGGTAATTTTGATTTGTTAGTTGAAGCAATTGTAATATTTTCAGTAGATGACATGATTGGCTGGGATTCAGTACTAATTTACTTTGGAGCATGATGGGATCAAAATATCCATTGTAGATTCTCATGCTTGCTTTATACCTCATTACAAAATTATTATAGCTGTAACTATGAACATTTAGCCAAATTCAGCGTATGCCATAGTATATGTTAGTGGAAGGGAATCTATGCTCTACAGGGTTCAAAAACCTCAATAAAGGTTGCCAGCTTTTTTTTAAATCCAATTACCAAGTGGCAAAAACACATTTACAGCAAAAGTTAATAGTGCATGATTGTGAAACAGCAATCTAGTTCATGAGCGGTGTGCCCAGCAAATGCTTTGGGCAATGTGATTCAGCTGCTGATGAAGAAAAATCCACTGCTGTTACCACAGTATGTTGACCTATTCCGTACTAATTTTGTAATTCAGAAGTTTGCATTGGTTACTCTTGAAGATTTGGCACACTCATTAAGAGTGGACAGAAACAATTTGTACATTGTATATCAACATTAGTAACTATATTTTCATTTTGCTTTCTAAGTTATTTAATTTAGCTTTTGTCTAGGGAATGTGCTTGAGTTGATGGGAGGAAGAAATATTATTTTTACAGTGTGAAGGACTAGAAAAGAAAAATATAGCCATAAAGTGTCATGAAAAGCTGTCTGCTACAGGGGTAGTATTTCTCTCCTGACAGAAAAGCTCCGTGTTCCTTTTCCAAAACCCCTCACTAAACTCAGAAGCATTGATCCAGACATTTCTATTGCTTCCTTGCTGCACAGGTTGATTACAAACTTCATGAAAACTCAGGGCTACTGTAAATTTTCAAAAGAGAAAGAGCATACCACTTATCCACACTGGATGTAGAGTGGAATGGCATTTTAACTTGGCACTAAGCTTTATCACCCACTATTTTCATTCACAATCTCAGGACATAGTAAAATACTAAGTAACATCAAATTGAAATATAAATACAAAGGAAAAATAATGCATTGCTTCCAAATGTCTAGAAAATAAACCTTTTATTTTAGTAAATCTCTTTTTCACAAAATGCCATGAAAACTGACATAAATAAATAAATAGATAAACAGAAAGAACCTAGGTCTGAATCTGAATTTGTTGTTGTTGTTGCTTGAATATCAGTTCCCTTCAAAATAAACGTCAAACTAGTGTAGACCCTAATATAGCTCTTCTCTTCACTCCCAGCTACTCAGCTACTAAGTTGCAAGTATACTGAGATGGTACTTCTTTCTTCACAAAAGATCATTTCACATCTCACTTTCTCAGACCTTGCCTTCTCCTTGTCCTTTCTCCAGGTTTCTCCCACTTCAGCACAACCTTTCAGAGCTTCTTCCTAAACCATTCAATGAGCCAGAACAAATCCCTACTGAAAACTGAGCTTAGCTCATATGAGAGATGAATGATCTAATGAGAAAATTATATTTTTGAATGTTTTTTGAAAAGAGAAAGGTTAGAAGTGGAAGTAGTCTATCATGTTCTGGGAAAACTTATTTTATAAAAAAGGGAATGGATTTTCTGATCCAAAAAATCAAGACTGTAGGATCAAAATAATTGTTGACTACAGAGTAAAGAATGTTTGTGCTCAGAAGCTCATTCACTTTTTCCAGCTGGGCTAGTAATTTTATTATTTATGACTACAAAATTATATCATGAGTAAAATAATGCTATTAATAACATATAATACTTTGTTTATCTGAGCATGAGGTGATGCTTTCATATTTCTAATATTGGACTGAGATACTTCTAGCTCTACAAACAGATGTTTTTTAACAAGTGTTCCTGATCTAAGAAATCATGCTAGTTCAGACTTGGATTCAGCAAAAATTGAAAACACCATAGAAAACCTGGATAAAGCAACCACAAATCAATTCAAATTAAATAAATGGAAGAAAGAATAAAGTATAATATTAGCTGAGTATCTTAACTTTTTACAAGAAAAACAAACAATCTCAAGTAACTTATTGAAGTCAGCTACATTTGGATTCAGGCAGTGGAATCTACAGGAGACATAAAATTTCCTTTAGTTAAAAATACAGAAATTGTATGCAAAAAAAAACAGAAAAAGAAAATATCCCCATCTGACAGAAAATAGCGGATATCTTGAAAAGAATTTTAGGAATGAGTAGAAACACTGAGTTTCTAGGTAAAAGCAATTTTCAAGGAAAGAAACACAGAACTAAAGTGAATTCCAAAAGCATGGGAACCTGTTTCCAGAAACCTGTGCTTATGCCTGGAATAGCAGTAAGCTGACTTGAGAGTTCCTGTCATTCCTTCTAGCTCTCTTTTCCTTACCAGTGCCTTGAAACCTTCAGTTTAGTCAGCATTACAATGGAGCAGTCAAGAGTTGACAATTTGTCTGACCGCTCTATTTCAGTGCTGATTGAGCTGAAGGCTTCATCCCTTTCCTATTCCAACAGACAATGCAGATCACCTTATGCAGCCAGGGCTGCTTCTTGAACTTTTTATTAAATGGGGAGTTCATATATCACCACTCCATGGACTGTTATTTTGACTCTGGCTCATAGTGATGATACCACGTCTTATCACCAGTAACAATGTGATTCAGGAAACTGCCACCTTCAGCCTTGTATTTGTTCAACAGCTCACAAACTTGTGTATTGCGTTCTTTCTGTTCCTTTTTGAGCATTGGTGGAGCCACGTGGCACAAATTTGGCAATATTTCAACATTGTCACCATCATTTCCAACACATTGCAGCTGATATTCAGCTCCGTACACAGTTCTCTGGTCACAGTCCACCAATTTGTGCTGATGAGTTGATTGAGATGCTCTTCATTTTGTGGTGTGACAGCCGTGCATGGCTGTCCAGAACAGAACTTGTCTTTCACGTCTTTCACTGTCTTTCACGTCTTTCACTGTCACCTCTCCTGAAACACTTCACCCATTGCCTCACTGTGATCACATCCACTGTTTGGTCTCCATCAATGCTCAGTAAGTTTCAGTGAATGTCATTGGGTGCCATTTTTTCCACATAGAGGAATTCAGTGACACACCTTTGCCCCATATGCATATCCATGTCAGGCACTATTCTGTCAGACTGCCCCTCTGCTGCCATCTGCCTGTCAGCGACAATGCGTAATGGAATATTGGTGGAAAGGTTCAATCTTTACTGACACAGTATCATCCACTTCTGACTTCGTAGGCCAACATAATAACATAGGAGACATTACTTTCACAGTAGCCCCCATATGTTTGAGCCCCAGAGTAAAAAAGAGTATATTAATACTAAAAAAAGAGAAGAAAAGTGTAGAATGGTTCCCATGGAAAAAGCAAAGCAAAACAAAACAGCTAAATAAACTAGAAACCTTCAACACTGAAAGATGATAGTGGCTATAAATCCTATGAGGCATGGAGAAAGAAAGATGCATGTTGTTCCCCTTAATAAAAGACAGAAAGAGACCTGAAACTGGCAGATCACATTGTCAAATAAAGGACATTTTTCCTCATAATTTGTAGGTAAAATGCAGAACACTTAATTACAAGAATTTAGTGGGTCGTTAATTGATACATGGATTTGAAAATCAAATGGACAAACTAATGAATAAAAAATGAAGGTCTAGCAAGCACAAAAACATGACTATCATGTTTCAAAGTCCCTGACCGGCAAATTACTGAATTGCGTGCTGGGCATCTCTCACCATATACACTTCTCTAAGGCACTTGCAGTTGGCTGTGTTGGAACTGGGTGAATAGAATTCCTTCCTCAGTGCACTACAGACATGATTTTATTGCTATTAGTACCACTCGACTTCAGTATGATTTGGCTTCAGTGTATATTGGGAAATAAAAGTAATCCATAATGACTGAACTTCTGATAGGTTCTTTCTCTCTTACTGCAGTAGAGGATTGTGCACACTTCCCAAATTGGATGAAATGTGTTTATAGCAGGCTCCTACCTCTACACAGAACTTCTCTTATCATCCTTCTTTTTGGGGGATTTTGGAAGCCAGGGATCAGTGAAGATGTAAGCTTCAAATGGGAGGATTAACTGAAAAGGTACGGCTGTAGCAGCCAGCCAACATGCAAAGAATTTCCTTCCTGTAACTTTGCATCTTCTACTGTTCCTGTCAATATTAATCTTTTTCTATCTTGTATTTTATTTTACCTGTATCACTGTAAATGCTGAAACCTCACAAAAACATAAATGAACATGGGTCCTGTGAAAAGTTGCTATTGATTAGTAGGATTTGAATCTTGTCTATGGTGTTGATCTATTCTGCTTGCAAAAGGAATTACATTAACATCAAACTCTTCTGGCCAATACGTATCTACATCCACAAAATAAAAAGCATCTTGGTTCTTGCAATAGAGGCATTAAGCTGACTAAAATAATATCCTTTTCACTGCCACTATACTAACAGAATATAATTGGGGAATTGCAGGAGTCCCTATATTTAATTTTAGTGCCTTGGCAAATGATCCTAATAGCCTAATGGCTAGATGCTGCCGTTGCTAATGCTGTTCATTTGACTAAGTTTCAAAGTGTATCAATGAGTCTTTTAAGTATCCACTAGAGCTGTAAGGTTTCAGATTACAGCTCTTAAACTATATGTGATCTCTAATGAAAATGGAGGGGGAAAAAAAAAGGGGGGGGGGGGGGGGGGGGATTGATAAAGCATGCTAAAGCAGCAAAGTCAGCAAAAATTGTGCAGGCTATCTAACTTCACTCTATAACCGGGTGAGCACATAAATTACATTTGGTCACTAAATAATACACCAGGGAAAGCAAACAACAATTCAAATAATAATCCATTTTTTTTAATAATTAAATCTTACCAGGCCCTTATTTGGTCACAATCATGATTTCTTACAGAACTATAAGTACGAACAGGGGATTTGAAAAAAAAATTGCCTTGTAGCATTTTATGAAAATTAACACATATCCAGTATTGATCCTGATTTGTACATGTTAAAACAAGCCTCCGTGGGTAAAATATTCTTAATGTCAATAATATGCTGTAATCTCATGTGACTATAATAAAATAGCAAAAATGACAATTCATTTTTGTTTACTTGTCTTCTCTCTAATGGATTGATACATTTTGTTAGGGGAAAAAAAAAAAGAAAATGAGATCCTGTGCATAGTAGGCATATTTCTAAAACAGTTCTGATTGATTTTGGGGGGCATATTTGAAGAAAGAATCAATCTCTAGAATTTTTTTCCTGAAACAGATTTAACTGGCAGTTAATGTATGTTGTACATAAAACACCCCAAAAACAGCCTTGAAGGCCCTAATCCAGCAAACACTTTGCACTTGCTTCCTCCAAGCATACAAATAGTTCTGCTGAACTCAGTGAGGCACAGCGGATTTCACAGATTTTAAATTAAGCATATGTGTTTGCAGATTCTAGCCTAAAAGAAGCTGAGATATTACAGAAAACAGTTCTGTCATAATCAGAGTTATCTGTGTACGATGCCAGCTGTATTTATTTTAAATTGTCCCAAATTAAGATCACAGCTATTACCATTCCTCAAGTAGCTATATTTTGCAGCCTCTTGGAAACAGAATAGGAAACGCTGAAAGCCCTGTCACAACACTGCTAAGAACTCCATGTATTTACCGAGACAAACAAGCGACCTTGAGACTATTCTTCTGCCAAAGACAGTATTTCGTCTCTTTGGGTATTGAGGAGAGCAAGAAAAAAATAATTTAATTTACTCAACCTGTACAAACTGGTAAGAGGAAGTGCATTCAAGGTGCTGAGATGCTTTCAAATGTTATTGGTTAGGTCAAGCATTTTCACAAAAGCAATCTCAATGATCTCAGTCAATACTTCGGTGTTCACATAACACCATTCAGTAAATAGCAAACAAATTAAAGTCTGAATGGGAAAATGGTACCTACTTCTCAGCTTTTCAGGATGGGAAAATGGTACCCACTTTTCAGCTTTTCAGAACCAAGGTAGATTTGGAACAGCATACAGTGCATGACCATGAAGGAGTGGCTCTGCAAGCATCAGAACCAAACTTCTGTATTTATTTTTGCAAGGTAGAGTTCCCATGGCATGAGTCTGATTTCTAATAGGGAGCAGTCCCTTCTGCAACCGCAACAGCTTCCCCCAGTGGGAATGTATCCTTTCCAGTCTGGATTGGAATGTTTCTTGGGCAGGGGACAGATGGTCTCCAAATACAGCCATGATAACATAACTGTTTTGTTTTTTTTTTTAGACGTGATAACATAACTGTTTTTTTTTTCAGACAAATAAAAGAGTTATAAAAGCACTTATTAGGTGAGAATGTGAAGTACCACTGGTGTTCAGTAGAAATGTCCATGGAACTGCTCTATGAATAGACAAGCTACCCTCTAGCACTGACTGCTGTCCAAATAATTAGTTTCTTATTGCATTGTATTTGGGTAGTTTATCCCACATTTCCTGAGATGTAGAAGAGAGCAAGCAGTACTAAACAATTAACAATTAAACAAAGCAAAGTTAATCCTCTGCTAAACAGAGCTGCCTCATTTTTCTTTCTTTAAGCATTGCCTTCAGAGGTTTTCTACAACAGGAAGAATATAGCCAATACCTGGCAAGTTTTAATGAAAAATACTAATTTCTAGAAACAAGTTCACAGAAAATTCATAGTGTTGCCGTTTATTTTTTTTAATTTACTGCTTCTGAAATAATCTAAGAAATTCTTTGTAACATGAAAAAAGAAGATGAAAACATTTTATGTGTAAACCATATAACAAATCACACACCACCAAAATTCTGGTTTAAACTGGTTAAGTGCTTTGTTTAAACGTATTTTGGGGGTTTCTCCTTTGCAACGAAAATAACTATTCCAGAGACAGATGAACTTTCTGAGATCCATAGCTATGTGCTCACTGAAATGCCTTCCTATCTCTTCCTGATTCAATTTAAGAAAATCAGGTATTTGAGTTAACATTACCTACTAAGTCCTTCCCTTTGTTTTTGCTTAAACAGCTCAGCTTCTGGTCTTAAGCTTCTAGAAATTCCATCCGGCTCTCCAACGTTCATTAAAATAAACAGTGCCTATTTTATTATTTGCAGTTCTGACGTCTCTCCGCTGAAACAAAAGGGTAGATTGTCTGCTGCCAGAGACACCTGGAAGGTGCACAGAGTACAAAGGCCAGGATTCAAAAGAGTTCTCAGTGTATTCAACAAGCAATTACTTCTGCTTGTGATAGGAGACTGTCAGCTTCAAACACAAGGCATTCTTTGGGAAGATTAGTCCAAATTACATTTTATTACATTGGCCTGCTTGGATGGCCTAAACTTCATCTAGTTCTTATTCTAATGGAATTCAATCAAGGGTATTAATATATTGTTTATGACATGTTTGGAGTTCTTGTGTTATCAGCATACATTCATGAGAGGAGCTTCAAACAGTATCAGATAACAGTGAGCTGGATGTTGGATGTTGTACAGCACAGGGGATTTTATCATCTTGTTGAACCAGTGGCAGTGATTAAATTAAACTGTCTGAACAAAGCTTTTGCATGTCAGGCTGTTGAATGGCAAAATGAAAGAGTGACACACTTCAAAGATCAAGGAGAGATGGAGCTAGAAAACCATAGTTATGTAACTTCTTACTTGTTACACTGAATAACTGAACCAGCAGCTGCCAGAGCTCTTACTAGCAAGTAGCCAGAGCAAAACACTGTATGCTATCAAGAATTAATTTACTACATATGCATGCCAGAATGCATACAAAGTTCTTAAATGGCTGTTACTTCTCTGATTTCAGTGAGCACCACATGGAACCTTACAAGTTTTTTCTGCCATACTTCTGAAAAACATCCAGAAAATGTGATCTGTACCAATTCCCCATACAACTTCGTTTTCATATTTGTGGGGTCCTAAGGCACAATTCTTATCTGGATTCTAAAATGAGTAATACCAGATTTCATCATTTCACAGACACCAGCAGGCTTGTTTGTGGGAATAAATTTTATTCATAAGTATGAAAGCTACAATAGTTAGATCCTGAACTCTTGAAATATGTGATCTTTAAGAACTTGTATTGCCATAACAATGAAATAAAATAAAATATTGCTAATGGAAATCTAGTTGAAAGACAAAAAAAATTAGAAGACTGACCTATGTAACGTCCTTCCACAGAGTCTGATTTCTGAAACTAACTACTTTAGGCAAATCTCATTTACATAAGTGAGAGCTTCTGATGCATACAGCATGATTTACACTACAGCATGCAACCAGCTGATATTTTGGTATGAACTCAGGTATCTTCCATCTACCAAAGCTTTCATATACTAATGCTGGTAGCATCTCATCTGTTAAACTGCAGTCTCCACAAACATGTTTTTCTTCTAAAATTCCACGTAAGAAAGTCTTAGATTTCAAATAAAAAGAATGATACAGAAAGCAATTTCTGTCACTAGATTTAGCTGAACCTTTGTTGAGGACAGATAAGATATTAGATAGGTATTCTCTCTCTCTTTTTTTTTTTTTTTTTTAAATATTCATTAATCAAATTTTAAGAAACTTCAGAATGATTTTCTCTTATTCTGTGCAGAATCCAGAATAGGTCTTGAACTTGTTCAGTGTGTTAATGTAATACAAATTATCATTTCTTATATATAATAATTTCATCCCATTACTTTACTTTGCATATTTAAACAAGCTTTAATATGTTCTCTGCATAAATAAATAAATTTTCTGTATTTATTCAGCAAGATTAATTTGTTTTCATGTGCAAAAATGAAAGTATCCTTATTTTTTAACAGTGCTGTGACTTAAAACTCATCTTCTTCAAAACTTGTAGTGTTTTCATTTGATAGTAATATTGTTCCTTCTTGTAGAGCCATAGTGCAATGACATCCATTAACATTCAAAACCAGAGAACACTTTCAAATTCAAATCCACTTGAGATGGTACAGTAGCAGAAATGGAGCCTGAGGGAAAGAATGTTGAGAATAAACAGAGAACCAACCTATTAGAATATTCCACTGTGTGCATCAGTTTTTATAATTGGTAGTACATATGTGTGCATACATGTTTGTATTTCATTCCAGCTCTATGAATAAATCAAGATGTAATATTTTTGGCAAACAGGTAAATACTAGATATTTCTGTGCACTACAGTCTATGCAGTAGCACAATTATGTCTGATTATCTGGTACATATTAAAGCATACATATGTGTAATGAACGAATATACAGTAACTTTCCAGACATATTTGTTCATATTAGACATTCCAAGAATTTCAGGCTATGACTCTATATACGTCTATATATATATATATATGTAATCCTTTCTCTTTCAGTCTTCCTCTGTTTTCATCATTAACAGCATGATTTATGAAGTAGCTTAATAGCCAATAGCATGAAATGTTGTACTTGCCTAGAAACTATGATTAATCTTCTCTGCAAAAAGTGTGCAGTGCACATTCACTACTTATGAGACACGGGCAATCTAACCAAAACAACGTAACCATTTTATTAAAGTTATACCTCCATTTATTTTTTCAAATAATTACAACTAAAATAAGTATAGAGATGTTGGTTTTAGTATCAAGCAAGTTTCTAAAGTCTGCTAAAAATAACATTATAGTTTCCTTCCTCATAGAAGGAAGAAGCCCTTTGCTTTAATTTCAGTTCTGCTACTAGCGAAGGCCAAAACATGGATCTCATTATTCATGCGCATATTCATATAAGACAAGGAGAATGTGACCCAGGTTGTACACTAAGTTATTACAACCTCGGTGTTGCAGGGGTTTTTCAATCTATATCATAGAGTAAAATATGGATGGTATTATGTACACAGGCAACATGTATTTTTCATTGTGTATAAGAATATGTATTTACGCACTAAGCCTTGTTTTTGTTTTTTATTTTTTATTTTGCTTGCTTAACATAGGTGTAATTCACTAGAAAGCCAAGTGAAAATATTAACACTGGAGAATTTCCTCTGGTGTCTTTTAAACACTGTGTGACTTACTGACATTTTCTGAGTCAGAAGTTAGTAGTATAAAGTCCTCACCCATGGACAGTAATACACACAACCTGTCCAACATTGTGCTCAGCAAAATGCTACATGAATAACGGCAGTTGTCTCTGTGAGAAGGGAATTAATCGGATCAACAATAGAAGGACGTGTCCAATTTAATCTAGATAATCAGAAGATTAATATTTGAATTGTCTGTAACAGTAGTCTAAAACAAGTCTCAGCGTGCCCCCAAAATGCGTCCTCATCAAGAAACAGATTTGCCTCATGCAACCAGCTCAGCACTAGACCTCACTATGGCAAAAGGAACATTAGACGGGGCAAATATTCAACTTAAATATCTACAGAGATACTGCTAGCATGCAGGAAATGGGTCTCCATTCTAAGCTACTCATGTGTGGGGGAATTCTTCAGCTCACAGGGAGAAAATACCTGTACTTAAATATAGGTAAGATAAGATTGTAATACAAAGCCGGAACAAGTTGAATATTTTCATGAGTCATATGTGTCTGAAATAATCCACTAATGGTCTTTGAATCATTCATTCTTTATGATCATCCTCTCTTAAATAGCTTCAATTCAAATAGCAGTAGTTTAATAATGCTGTTATCAACACTGAAATTCGTACTTGCTTTCCTGTAGATATTAAATAGAAATGTCGTGTTTCAGTGGTACTGCTCATGGAAATATTTCAGTTTTATGGAAAATTATATTTGGGCTTCATCCCCTTTATTGATAAGGATTTCCAAACCCTGTACAGAGCATGGGGACAATTGATTGGAAATTCCTTTTGTTATCATGCTATTCTACACAAAGTCAGGCTGACAAAGGCATACGCAGTCATGTTTTTCCTATGTGCTGATCAATTTATTTAAGCCAGAATCTCCATGAATGTACTTCAAGCTACTACAAAAGTAGTGGAATCCTGCTTGTCTAGTAAAAGCTTCATTTAGAAGAGCACTCACAACATGACTTTATGCAGTTAGAGGACACATTACTTCAGCTAGAATGTCTGTTCCCTCTCTTAATATCTAGGAATGTATTAATTATTCTTAAACACAGCTATTAGAAGTGTTAATATAAGGCAAAGAAAAAGGTAATTCAGATTGCGCAAAAGGAGTGAGGCAATATTTTACTGTCTAAAGTATATGCTTGCATTAATGCTTGTGGTCAGAATCCATCATCGTGCATCAATGCATGCCAGGTCGTATAGGAAGGAAGCACTACTCTAACTGCCAGCCATAGCACGGATCAAAAGACCAGAGTGATATGCTAATTTGGTTTAAGATGAATAAGCATGTCAGTTGCAGCATTTTATGTAAAACAGAACTTGTGAAGTTTTACAATCAGGTAGACACCAGAAAGGAATTACAATAATCCACCTTGGAGGTGACAGAAGTACTATATGGATTAGCATTTCAGCCGTGGCTTGAGAAAATATTATCCTCATCCCAGCAACAGCAAGCACATAAATGAGTAAAAAATGTAGGGAGGATGGCATGTAAATGACCACTGAAGAACACAAAGAATAAGAGTACTGTGATTATCTGTGACAAGGAATACAGGGAAAAATGCAGCTATGAACAAAAATGCTAGGAATACAATGAATATATGTGGTTTTACCTCCATCATATCTGAAACACCTCTGCACCTTTATCTGAAGGCCTTTATTCATCAGTGCATTTAAACTGGCAATTTGATATATATCCAGGAGAGATAGAAAATTCTAGCCAGTTCCTGTCAAGACAGGATACCTCCTATTCCTAGAACATGGCTGTGAGAGGTGTTAGTTCCTAAATTCTCCTGAATGCCTTCAGGTAGTTGCTGTGGTCCCAAAAGGAGTTTGGGACCTATATGTTTTCCTGATGTGAATAATGAAGGATTTTTTTAATTTTTTTTTAATACACCACTTGATGGTATATTCTAATAAAATTTGTTGTCTCTTTATGTGACAATTAACATCTACAACAGATCTACAGTAGGAAATGTGGTAAAATCACTATAGAGTGTAACAAGGTTGCCTACTTAAAAAATATATATAAAGTTACATAGAAAGCATAGAAAGTGAGTGAACTTGGATTTGAAATGCATATGAATAAGTTCATAGAACTAATTAAAATATTTGCTTAACATTCCATTTTAAACATTTGCTCCCTGGGAACAGAGGGTGGTGACACACTGGAACAGGTTGCCCAAGGAGGCTGTGGATGCCCCATCCCTGGAGGCATTCCAGGCCAGGCTGGATGTGGCTCTGGCAGCCTGGTCTGGTGGTTGGTGACCCTGCACGTAGCAGGGGGCCTGAAACTAGATGATCACTGTGGTCCTTTTCCACCCAGGCCATTCTATGATTCTATGAATGCGATAGCATTGGTTAGTCCTTCATCCTCAGATGAGGGAAATGGTACTCGATGCTGTTCACAAGGGAATTATTGACTTGACTTTAAAACTTGAAGTTTAAGGTAAAGGTATATATATCAACATTCTTGTGCTTTGTTTTGTATGAGCATAGTGTAAATGCAACAAATAACATTTCCCCAGGGAATTATGCTAGAGATGGTATGAGTGTAATTGAAACCATTATAGGAATATAATGTATGAAGTACATAGGTCATGCATTTTGATAAATATGGATATAATTTCTTTTTGCTTCACTGGGATAGGTTATACCTGGACAGGTGTTTTATGGGCACATTCCCCATGAAACCGATTATCCTTACTCTAGTGAACGCCAACAGGTATTTTAATTGAGAAAATATTATCACACATTCAGTGTCAAGTAGTTTAATGGTGTTTAACCAGGTGCTAAATAAGTGTCAAATGCTAAGATTCTAATATGTATGTTGCAAAATAATGATTAAGTAGGTATGTTTCACATGTACACAGCCAATAATAATTTTTGTGCTGAGTAGAAAATAAATAAATTAGGCTTAAGTGTACAAAATCCGAACAAGTGGAGCAATCTCATCTTTCCTAACACATGAAAATAATTTTATGAGAAATATGCAAACCCTATCAAGGTAGCATATATAGTTGCAATGATATTCAATACATTCTTGTGAATTTTAGGCTTTGTAGTAATTTACAGGAACGAGCAGCTTGAGATCTAAATTAATGTGAGATTTGTACAAGCTCCGTTACACAGCTCTGTACTTCTACTGTGGTTGTCTGTCAGATCTGTGTCTTGCTATTCCTATCCATGCTTTAGATTTGAATTGGCTTGAACTTCACCAGAACCTGCACTGCATTAAAATAAATTTATCACCCCCCTCTTTTTCTTCTTGAAAGCATAATAGATGTCTCAACTGTTCTGATGCAAATCAGCAAATAACAGAACATTCTTCCCTTCAGGTTTTGAAGTTCAGGACCCTTAAAGTGCTGCTGGGATGTGTAGGAGCTAAACATCTTAGACTCCAAAGAATGACTTCTACTTTCCAAAAATATTTTGGATAACTGAAGAATATCATAACCCCAGTCACCACGTAAGGCTGCGTGTTTCTTGTGGGTTTTGTTGTCTGTGTGTATATTTAGCTTGTCAATGAGCAAAAGCTTTAGACTGCTGCAATGCCTGTGAGAAAATACGGAGCTTGTGTCAGATTTGGACAGGGGATAGGCTATACTCGTACAAGGGAAAAATAAGCAAGTAACAACTAAGTATATCTTTCAAGGCCTATTTTCATTTAGTCTCCTCTAGACAAAAGAATCAGCAAGACATTAGCGACAGTGCCATCTGGTGACTCCCAGTACTGTCAGCTATAGTTATAGGATTTATTCTCAACATAGGATTTATTTTCAACAGTTACAAGTTTGCATCATAAAACATACCCAAAATAATTAGGGATGACTTTCTTCTGATTGTAATTAGTAAAAATAAAAGAAAAAATTAGATGATGACTTGATGTTGATTGTTGGCTTGGGATTTGGGTTATTTTCAATATTTACAGTTATTTTCAATATTTACAAACAGCAGTCAAAAGAATGATGCAAAAGTATTAAAAAGTAAAACAATTAAAACATTACATCGTATATTACACATATAGTCACATGTGTGTGTACTTGGAAGTGCAAAAGCTATTTACGCTAAGTGAAGGAAAATAGTTGGACAAAGGTAAACGTAAGGAAAACATCTTCAGTACTGTATATTCTAAAACCTTCAGTAATAGGATAAATCTTGAATTAGCACTAATATTGTTCTATTCTTTCAGAATGGAAATTGTGGTGACCCAAGTAACTGAAGGCCGGTAAGCATCACAAAAAATATAGGGAAAATTAATGGAAAAGCTAATAAGCTGATGAGATTCAATTAATACAGAATTAAAGGTATGAATATAATTAACAATGGTCAACATGGTTTTGTAGAAAATAGGTCTTGTTAAATAAAACTTATTTCATTCTTTGATAGGATTATTAATTTGGTTTATGAAGTAAAAAGCATACTTTTGGACTTCTATAGGGAGATTGTACTCTAAAAGATCTGCTACAGCCCTCCTCTGCATTCTTGTAAATGGCCTAAAAAATTTCAGTAAAAACTCCTTTCACAGAATTAAGAAATGGGTAAATCTTCCACAAGAAAGGATGGGTCTTGTACGTAAGCGCATTGTGGCCATAGTATACAATGCAAGATCATACAATCAAGAGCATCTAGCCTGATTTTAGCAGGACACTGTTAGGTTCAGTGGATGGCCTGCTACTTTTTATTTATAGCAATTTAAAAAATGGCTGATAGAATTCATATATTGCATGAAAGCTGGCAAAATGGTAAAGACAAGACAGACAGACAGAAGGATTTTGAACCGATCAGTAAGGTAGACCAAAGTCTACCATTCTAACACAACTACACCAAACAACAACAACAACAAACCTAGGAACAAGCTGGGCCACATGTGAAAAGTGAAGGACCATGTTCTGCAAATCAGTGTCTTCAGAAAGGATTTAAAGGCTCAGTGAGAACATATAAATTCAGAGGGAATCGCAAGTGTGATACAGGAGCAAAACAATGAATAGAGCCGAACGATCTTATCTTCACACACAGCACAGGTGAGGCTGCTGTCAGACCTAAGGGAGAGCAAAAATAAGACAATCTGGAGGGAAGACCAAAATGAGCATTAGAGAGAAGAAAAATGCTTTACAGAAAGGAAAATCGTTTCAGCTTATCAAAAAGAAGATAGAGTGGTGTCTTGATTATAATAGCTCCCTCAGGAGAAAAGCCCACAAACTAAAGAGTTCTTTAGTTGAGAAGGAAAAAGCATAGCAAGCAGCTGTGTACCGAGCACAAGGCAAATAAATTAAAACAAGAAATAAAGCACAAAGTTTAATAGTGGAGATGATTAACTATGGAACAAACCAACAAAGGAAACAGTGAATACACTATCTCTATTAATGTCTTCAACTCAAGAATAAATGTCTTTTTGCATATGCTTTATCTAAACACAAGTTATTGAACTCAATAGCAAGGCTGTTGGGTGAAATTCAAAGGCTTGTGAAATACAGGAAGTTAGAGTAGATGATCTAATGGGAATATTTGCAAAGACTAATCTTAGCCTCAGGATACTAGTCTCCTTGGGTTACCTCTTCAGTCAATAGAGAGTTTTCTTTAGAGAGCAATTCAGAGAAGAATAACTTCAGAGCTCTGATTCGCCCCTCTCCACTGAGAGCTTGCCTCTCCACTGGCAAGAGAGGAAATCAGAAGTTTAAGGAAAAACCTGTTTTCTTCACTAAAGTGTAACCACTCTAAAACTGTAATTATAAAATTACAATATATTACATACTTGAGGAATGGCTTAGTGGGTTAAGTGGAAAGCGGGGTGCCTCTCCACTAATTAACCCTTGATAACTCAATCTGCTTATCACAGAATCACAGAATCACAGAATTATCAAGGTTGGAAAAGACCTAAAAGATCATCCAGTCCAACCATCACCAATACTCCCCAGCTAAATCATATCCCTCAACACAACGTATGTATCACTATAGTTTGTCTGCTATGGTTTGCTTTGCTATGCTATAGTTAGGAGCTATGGTTTGTCCCAGAGATTTTTTCACCTATACAGTGGAAGTGAGGATTACAATAACATTTATTTCTCATCCCTGAATAATGCACTCTAGGAGACTTCCAGCCTTCCTCCATTCCTCTCTCATTTTGGAGACCATGAACTGGAAAGAGATGCAGAACAGTATTTGGTGGAAAGCAAAAAGCTCCTGGCCACAGGGAAACTGGGAGGGTGCCTCCACATGCTGTTCCTTTTTACTGCTGGAAATGGCAGGAATTGCCTTAGTTCTTAGCTAACATTCTAATGTGGCTATTCATTTTGTACTTTTAGACTGTGATGCTACTGCAGTATTTGTACATTCAGACCAGACACTATGACACTTTGTGCAGCCTCTGTTAACCTGAAAGGAAAAGGTAAGCCTCCACAGATTTGCCATGCTCAAAACACTCTCTGTTGTGGCTATTTTAATACTAATGTATCCTATTTCAGTAAAAGTTAAATGCATAACACAACATTTCAAGTGCCTAAGCCTCACTTCTCACTTCTGTGGGCCAAAAGCATACAATCAATAAGCATGCATATTTTAATTTTTCCTTCAAGATTTAAAATGTTTTCAAAAATAAATCAAAAGGTTAAATTACACCAATCCTTCATTATACTGAAAATTGATCCTAAGATACTTTTTATTAGAATCCACGCAAAATCAACAAAGGGGCATTTTACAAAACTGCAGCAGCGGTTGCAAATGTTTGTCTGCCATCTAGTGGAACGTGCGAGAGTTTTCGGCAACGTTTGTAGTTTCCCTCCTGCTTTGTAAATGTCGGACATTTCAAAAAAAGTTACAGAAGTGAGCATGAAAAGCAGGAATAAGAACAGTTCTCTTGTCATAACATTCTTAGACACCAAACTTCAATTGCTTCAAAAGACAAAACAGCCACTTCTGTAAATATAAAATAATGTAATTCATTAGGATGTGTCAGTTGATTATCACAGAAGCCAACATAGGAAAAAGATGAATAAGGTGAAAGACAATGCAAAGCTGCTTTTCCTTTTTTTTTTTTTTTCTTTTTCTTTTTTTTTTTCCCCTCTGAGATTCTGTTCTAGAAATATTTTGGCCAAACCTGAACCAAAAACAAATGCCAAACATGACTCATATATCTAGTATTTGACACAGTAATAACAAAAAGCAAACAAAATTTGCATTTTTATAACAATCCCTGATATTTATATGATGCCTCTCCACAAAAATGGAAAGCACATCCCAATCTGTTGAATACTTAGATTGTACACTGTAGCAGCCTAAATTTATTTTGGAGGTTCAGAAATACAGTTTATGCATGAGGCCACTGAGCAGATTTGGCCATGCAGAACACTGTGCAGCTCTAACAGACTCTCTAGAAGTTGTGTTCTTATTAGGTCCATTCAAAATAAAATTCTATCAAAATTGTTTCCAGAAGAAATATGAGTTGTCAGGAAAACTTACTGAATGATGCCTGATCTTGAGAAAATACTGTAAAAATGACTGCTGAAAAATTGGAAAGCAATGAAGCTCCTCAAATGAGAAACTTAAATTGGAGAGCTGCAGATCTAGCTGGCATGAAATCCAGTTCACAGAACAGAAACAGGAGGACAAGACATTGAAGAATAAACTATGATAAAACTATTCTGAAGTAAAATCTTTGAAGCTGTATTGTTTTTGTTTTTGTTTTTTATCTTAATTGTCTCTATTTTTAAAAATATTTTATATATATATTTTTTTTTACATGTCAGTGAAGAAAAGCACCCTATTTTAACTAGAGTGCTTTCCCACTTTAAAGCTAGATCTGCCTTAACAAAATAATTTCATTGTCCTCCATTCAGTTTCACTTAAGATGAACAATGTCCATATCCACTGGTAGTTTAAGTCTTGTATGACTGTTTCACTAACTTCAATAAAACTTCACATAGTGTAAGTTAATGCTGAATCTGGGCTCAGCATGTCTAAAAATGGTCGTTGCAAAGTCATTTAACTAGAGCAGACAGACAGGTGCTGATTGACAAAAACTGGCAGCTTTATTACTACTGTCATTCTTACAGTGAAATGCATAGCCTGAGATACTGTACTAAAAATAAAGGCCAGATTATCAGACTGCATATATGGCATTCTGTCTTCCATGTGAGCACAGTTGTCACAGCATGTAGGACTAAATAATCATGCATGTAACTTGCTGAATCGCTCCTAAGCCTAAGTTTGGTTTCACTGGTTTCACACAAACAGTGAAGCTAAACAAAGCATTCATTTCCCAATTCGAAAAGCACTTCAATGTGAAAGAAAAAAAAAATGAGTTTTACTTCAGTTTGTATCCCTGATCTGCTAGAGACTAGCTAGACTTCTTTCTCTATGGCCCAAAGAACATTTGTCCAGATGTTTTTGCTTATATCTTAAAATATGTTAAGCTAGTGTAAGATTTAATGAGGTATTGGAAGGGGAATCAAACTTAGGCTACAATATTTGCAAGTGATTAATATTTTTCCCTGATGTTTTTCTTACAGCATTTATATCTTATCTAAGGTCTTTAGCTTCATGTGTAAAATCCAGACTTTTTCACAGCTCTAAATCAGAAATAGTACATAACAACCTGCTGCTCACAACATCATTTGAGTTTGATGCAGGTTCTCTGGTCATCAGAATTAGCCTATTTCTCTGCATTTAATTAGCTAAGCCCTCTCAAAATTTTATTTTATTGGTTCATAAATCACAGGATCGTAGGGTTTGGAAGGGATCTCTGGAGATCATTGTGTCCAATCCCTCCACTAAAGCAAGTTTTCTAAAGCAGGTTGCACTGAAAATGTCTGTGCCTATAAACTGGCTTAGGAACAAAGCTGGAGTGTACCAAGCAGGTCTCTTAGGAGACAAGAATAAATGTCACCAGAAAGTTTTCTGGAGCTTGAAGAAGAATGAAGCCAGAGGTGATGACTTCAGCTAGTAACCTCACAAACCACTTGCGTTGACAGGGGTGTGTAATGGGACATCTGCAAAATGGTAGTGATGGCAGGGGTGGCCAGAAGCCCTAGTCCCCCTACAGCCATCCTCAAGGCTAAAGTAAAGCCATCCGGTCAAAGGCATTTTAGCACAGCCATTCTGGGCCTGTGTCGAATCTCATCCTCAGTGGGCCTGACCTTGTTGCATCCTCAGCCTACCACTGTCTGGTTGGAGATGCCTGATGCCCAGGGCTGCCCCCATGCCCCTGCAGCCCACACTGCTCCTTGCAGCCAGACCCTGCCTTTGATGAGAGCCCCCAGCCTCTGCAGTCACCTGCTGTGCCCTGACACCACTTCAGCATTGCTGAGTGTTTAACAAGCAGTTGTGTTCAATTAAAAAAATAAATCTATTGCTGAACTTGCTGATGCTGGGGATGAGGAGAAAGGAAACACAACCAGCTATGAACCTTAGTCTCTCTTTCCCTCATCTCTGTTATATAGGAACCCATCACCCTCTTCAAACATGACAATTTTGGATCTGTTGTGCAGGTCAAATATAATAAAATCAGGCTGGGTTATCCCTCAGCCTCCTCGCCATCCTGCAGTCTCCTTACATGTAACAAATCAGAGGTGAAGAAATAGGAATACTGTGATAATAAAAGTGCTCAAACTCAACATATTCAAGAATGCCAGCTCAAATTTTTAACAGGTAGTGGTGCTTTGTTTTTATCAGGTAACATTTAAATGTCTTAGAAACTAGGCTTCCATTTATCTTACTGACAGAAACACTGCTGATATTTATCCTCAATATTCCTAATTTTCATCACATTTTCATGGAGCTCTTTTTTACTGCCCTTCATAGACCATGAAGTCAGAAGGAACTGCTACAGCCAGTATGGCCTCCTGCAAAAAATAATCAGAGACTTATCCCCAGAAACTGCACTAAAGCCATGACTTTTAGAAACATTCTTGATTTCATTTTAGTAATATCAGGCAGTAGCCAGCTTGCCATTTGCCTAGTATAGGATCACTGAATCAGCAAGGTTGGAAAAGACCTACAAGATTATCCAGACCAACCACCCAAGTATCACCAATAGTTCTCACTAAACCATGTTCTTCAACACAACGTCCAAACATTGCTTGAACACCTCCAGGGTTGGTCACTCCACCACCTCCCTGGGCAGCCCAGCACCTGACCACTCTTTCAGAAAAGCAGAATTTCCTGATGTCCAGCCTAAATCTCCCCTGGTGCAACTTGAGGTCATTCCCAGCAGTCCTATCACTAGTTACACGAGAGAAGAGGCCGACCCCAACCTCACCACAACCTCCTTTCAGACAGTTATAGACAGTGATGAGGTCTCCCTGAGCCTCCTCTTCTCCAGACTGAACAATCCCAGCTCCCTCAGCCGCTCCTCATAAGACCTGTGCTCCAGACCCCTCACAGCTTTGTTGCCCTTCTCTGGATGCATTCCAGGGCGTCAGTGTCTTTTTTATAGTGAAGGGTCCAAAACTGAACACAGTACTTAAGGTGCTCTGTCCCTGGAAGTGTTCAAGGCCATATTGGATGGGGCCCGGGGCAGCCTGGTCTAGCACTGAATGGGGAGGTTGGTGGCCTTGCATGTGGCAGGGGGTTGGAGATTCATGATCCTTGAGGTCCCTTCCAACCCTGGCCATTCTGTGATTCTGTGATTCTGTGTGGCCTACCAGTGCTGAGTACAGAGAGACAATCACTTCCCTGCTCCTGCGGTTGGCAACATCATTCCTGATACAAGCCAGGATGCCATTGGCCTTGTTGACCATCTGGGCACACTGCTGGCACATGTTCAGCTTAGCACCAACCAATACCCCCAGGTCTGTTTCCTCTGTACAGACTTCCAGCTACTCTGCCCCAAGCCTGCAGTGTTGTCTGAGGTTGTTGTGGCCAAAGTGCAGCACCCAGTACTTGGTCTTTTTGAACTTCATGCCATTGGACTCATCCCAGCAATCCAGCCTGTTCAGATCCCTCTGTAGGGCCTTCCGACCCACAGGCAGATCGACACTTCCTGCCAACTTGGTGACATCTGTAATCTTACTGAGGGTGCACTCAGTGCCCTCATCCAGGTCATCAATAAAGATATGGTAGAGGACAGGCCCCACCACCAACCCCTGAGAACATGACTCATGACCGGTTGCCAGAGTTGTATTTAACTCCATTCATCACCACTCTCTGAGCCCAGCCTTCCAGTCAGTTCCTTACTGAGCACAGAGTGTATGCTATATCAATGTTCAGTTATTTTAATTCCTGGAAAGTTGTGTCTTATTTTTAAGATATTATTTGTCTAATATCAGCTATGTTTGCTCTGTTGGATTCAAAGAGGTAGCCATCAGATTTCTTTCCATGCTCAAAGATATACTGGTAATATGGTAATCATATATCTCCTCAACTTCTCTTTGAGAAACTGCATAGACTGAGTTCTTTAAGACCTCGTAAGACTAGATTTCCAGTCTTGAAACCATGGCTTTCATAAAAAATATTTTTCTGTCACAACAACTTTCTGAATATATAACACTGGGTGTGGAAGTGAACACTTTTTTTTCTCTTCACTATGTCTGTAAAATAAATTTATTTTCTAAAAATAAGGAACTCTTCCTAGGAAACACGTTCATTGAAGCAACTACTTATGTTTTTCCAAAAATCCTTCTCAATTTACCGTTTTTTGAAAATTAAGAATTTGTTCTTTTACATTTCTTAATGGTGCTTTATTTCACACCCAACAGGACAGCAAAAAAGGTAGCAACACAGTACATTTCTGTTTGCATTGAATTATGCCAATGGTGTGCTTTAAGTGAAAACTGTCCCGCATAAATTCAAGCATACCTTATCCTCATTTCACACAGTCACCTATAAGTAATAATAAAAATTAGTAATTGAAAAAAGAGCCCATCTACATTTCCATGAAACTATGTTCAAATGAAACTCATGACTGTGCTTAAGCTCTCACAGCTACGCTACATATGACACTAAAGACAGTAAAACTTCAGGAAAACTGTAAGGAACTGCAGAAATATGAAACTGATTAGGAAATAAAATGACAGACGAAACTCAGTATAAATAAACAAAAAAAGGGTACACATGGATACCAGGAAGGGGATTCAAAAAAGAGTAAACAGTTTGCATGTCCGAAGGTTCCCTTCTCAAAAATATGAGACAAAAGTTTCAAATACAGAAGTTATTCCTCACCCTTGGGCAGATAAACAATATTTACATTAACAATTTCAGCATTTGTTACAGTAGTACCAAAAGGAAATTTAAACATAAATTTAATACCTGCAGAATCATGACTGGCACAACCACCATACTTAAACGTTTACTGCATAGGAACATAAAGATAGTAAAAATCAGGTTCAAAATAAACAAGAAGCACCAATTCTTTATGTCACAGACATCAATTGATACAAGCTGCTTTTATTCAGGAAGCATATAGTCCAAAGGAAACTGGTCAAGTACTGGAAAAAACAGCATTAGGGATTACTAATAGACAAACCACATGATGTTCAGGAAAGCCTGGAATAGAAGACATTTGGAAGCTAGAATACAGAAGGAAAAGAACCAAACATGCTTGTATTGTTCTTATTCTTCCTCAGGCATCTGCTTTTGACTATAGAAGAAAAGCTATTGTGTTACGAAAACCTTTAGCTGGAACCAGTATAGCTATTCTTGTTTTCAAGACTTCAAGGTGTTTGACTCCCTACTTTTTAATCTAAGTTAAACATTACTAATTAGCTCCATGTGATAATAAAAAAATATTATGTATTTACAATTTTATAGCTGTCGAATTGAGTTTTGAATATCTAAAACACACCCTGACTATAATTCTGTATGAGACATGGTGTACCAGAAAAAGTCGAAGTGCGTAAAAACAGCAAGTTCATCAAAGGTAAAATGACAGGCACAACTTACCTAGACAGCACTACATGCATATTACATTTGCAAGCTGGTTTTAAGCATTTCAGGGACATAAAGCCAACACTGAAACCACAATAAATGTAACAGAAGTTAGAAACATTTGTGTATTTCCAGTGGTAAAGTGATAAATAGCAGTGGCAAGGGAAGCCATCAGAACTACTGTATTACTTAAACATCTGGTAACTGAAAGAAAAAAAACAATGCACTAGCATGAACAAGCACTCTAATTTCAGAAGCATTTGGGGTACATTTACTGTTTAAATTTTAGTTCCTTGGTTCTCTTCAGAAACAAATGATGACCTGTCAACGCTGCAAGAATGCTTTTCTGGTTTTGACATGTAGCACTGTGTCTAGCATTAGTAACGTAATAACCAACTGCTTTTTTGTTTCTTTTTAACATTTTCAAGTTTTTCTGATTTCTCACATTTTCTAAGATACGTTTCATTGTCAGTCTTTCCATACTACAGATGCTTTAATGCTTTTGAAAACATTACACCCAGTATTCAAAAGTTTTAACACAGATTTACAAAAGATTTTAAACATGTATGAGTGAGCTAAATGATACTACTTACATACATCTCTCCCAGCTTGGTTATCTGTTTTTACACCTTCCTGGAGTGATCTAGGCCAGAGTACTTGGAAATTACCAGTGCTCACTAATGCACAGGAGAGCAATAGAAGGTTAAGACTGGAGGCAGCCTGGGCTGTAGTGACCATGCCTTGGTGAAGTTTGTGATCTTAAAGAATGCAGGCCTGGCAAAAAGCAGAGCTAGGACCCTGTGCTTCAGGAGAACAAACTTCCAGCTGCTCAAGGAACTGCTGAGTGGGATCCCCTGGGACACTGTCCTTAGGGGCATGGATGTGGAACAAAGCTGGCAGCTCTTTAAGGACACTTCTGAGAGCACAATGGCTCTCCACCCACCAGCAGAAGAAGTCCAAGCAGGGAGGCAGGTGACCGTCATGGCTGTGCAAGGACCTGCAGCTTAAACTGAGGGAAAAGAGGGAAACGTACAGAAAGTGGAAGCGGTGTTGTGTATCCTGGGAGGAATACAGGTTGTTGTCCTTGTGTGTAGAGATAGAATTAGGAAAGCCAAGGCGCAGATGGAGCTGAAATTGGCGAGGGATGTGAAAGGTAACAAGAACGGGTTCTACAGGTTAATAGGCAGGAAGAGACAGGACAAGGAGAGAATTCCCCCTCTGATGAAAGGTAATGGGGAGCTGGCTTCCTCAGACATGGAAAAAGCTGAGGTACTCAATGAGTGCTTTGCCTCTTCATGGGTGGTCAGGCTTCCCGTGTCTGCCAGGACCGTGAGCCTCCAGGTGAGGGTGTGGGGAGTGGTTTCTGTCCCACTGTAACAGTGGAACAAGTCCAAGTCCTTCTCATGAAATTAAATGTATAAATGAGGCTGGACAGTATTCATCCTAGGGTTCTGAAAGAGATGGTTGATGTGGTTGCTGAGCTTCTCTCCCATCATATTTGAAAAATCATGTCTGTCTGGTGAAGTTCTGGGTGACTGGAAAAAGGGAAATGTTTTTTTAAGAAAGAGGTGATTTGAGACTGCCAGCATGGTTTTACCAAGGGCAGACCTTGCCTGACAAATCTGGTGGCCTTCTATGATGGAGTGATGGCTTCAGTGGATGGGGAAAGGGCAGCGGGTGTCATCTACCTGGCCTTCTGCCCCCCTGGACTTCTGGTCCCTCACCACAGCTTTCTCTCTAAATTGAAGAGGTGTGGATTTGAAGGATGGGCTGTTTGATGGATGAGAAATTGGCTGGATGGAAGCAGCCAAAGGTTGTGATCAGTGGCTCTGTGTCAGGGTGGAAGCTGGTCACAAGAGGTGTCCCTCAGGGGTCATTCTTGGGACCGGTGCTCTTCAACATCTTCATCACTGACACAGATGATGGCATGGAGTGCACCCTCAGCAAATTGGAAGATGATACCAAGCTGAGTGGTGCAGTCAATACATAGGAAGGAAGGAAAGCCATCCAGGGGGACCTGGACAGGCTGGAGAAATGGGCCTATGAAAACCTAGTGAGGTTCAATAAGGCCAAGTGTGCAGGGTGCTGCACTCGGGATGGGGCAACCCCAGGTATTTATACAAACTGAAAGAAGATCTCCTTGAGAGCTGCCCTCCAGAGAATAACCTGGGGATTCTGGTGAACAAGAATCTGGATGTGAGCCAGCAGTGTGCACCTGCAACCCAGAAGGCCAACTGTGTTCTAGGCTGCATTAAAAAAGGGGTGGCCAGCAGGGGGAGGGAGGTGATTGTCCCCCACTACTCAGCTCCTGTGAAGCCCCAGCTGCAGTACTGCATCCAAGCCTGGGGCCACCAGTAACACGAAGAACATGGAGCTCTAGGAGCAGACCCAGAATAGGGCCACTAACGTAATCAGAGGGCTGGAGCACCTCACCTATGAAGAAAGGTTGAAGGAACTGGGCTTGTTCAGCTTGGAGAAGAGAAGGCTCTGGGGAAGCCTCCTTGAGGCCTTCCAATACTTGAATAGGAGCATATAAATAGGAAGGGGAATGACTGTTTACAGGGGTGGATGGTGATATAGGACAAGGGGCAGTGGCTTCAACCTGAGACAGGGGAGATTTAGGCTAGATATTCTTCTTTACACAGACGGTGGTGACACACCAGACCAGGATGCCCAAGGAGGTTGTGGATGCCCCATCCCTGGAGGTGTTCAAGACCAGGCTGGATGTGGCTCTGGGCAGCCTGGTCTAGTGGTTGGCAACCCTGCCCAAGGCAGGGGGGTTGAAACTTGATGATCATTGTCGTCCTTTTCAACCCAGGCCATTCTATGATTCTATGAAATAATGGTAAGACATTTTGCCTGTTTGATCACTTTCTGTAAAGCTGTGACCCAGATAGAGTATGTGATGTAAACTCAAAGGAACGTTTTTGCACAAATAAAGATACAAGGTTCATTTTTATGTGTGCTTTCCCTGTCAGACATGGAACTTGCTTTGCATTCTATTAACACCACTACATACCTTGAGAGCATTCTTAGTTGGAAAAGCTAAAACAGCAGCAGAGGACAAACACACAAAATTTTCTTCCTGTGAAGAAACATAGTTCCTGGACACAAGGACATTCACTGGATGATAACACGCTCAATAGTTCACTGCATATACTGGAAAGATTTGTTTTTGCATCAGTGGAGATTCTTTGTGCTGAATGAGAAGACACTCCTACACCAAATGACTCTCTAACATTCACAACTGTATCTGTCCCTTCTTGTAATGCTTGTATTATTAGGAAGTAGCAATGCATGCTTAATATTGTCAGGTAGAGCGTTCAGAACTTAAGTAAACAAATAGGATTTGATATTCCATGTTATCTAGGTTTCAAACTTACATAATTTCTGCATATACCAAAATTCCTTCCTAATTCAAGTTAAAAACACTTTTTCCAACAGAATTAAAAGAACAAATCATCTTTATAATCAAAAGTGCTTTATTTCTTACTTTCAGAATGTGACTTAAATTACATAAGTCATCATCTGTACTGTTATTGAAATCAAGGCAATAGGGACTTCTTTCCTATTTTTTCCATAGATAAAAGCAACTACTCATTTCCACACCAATTCAATAGGAACAAACAGAACACACTTCTAAAGTCTGTATTAGCAAGCTATATTCACGATGACAACATTCACTGTTAAATACTAGCAAACAACAAGCCTTCGATCTCTGACACTTTAAAAATCTTGGATGCTGAAGAAGAACAACTGCAGTAAATTCAGTCCTGGTTCATAAAAATAACCAAGTATTCAAGTGTAGTAAGATTATTGGTGGGTCTATTTAAGAAAACTACACTTCAAGCTCTTCCATACATTGCTTTTTTCAAGATCACTTGCAGAGATATTCTGAAACCTTCAGATACAGTTTCACTTTGTATTTCTGAGCAGTAGCCAATGTTTAAATCCTTATGAACTCTACAATTTTCAATTCTTCTTACAGAGAAGGCTTCTACCATATCAGCTTGTCATATTTTCAGCAGCCTAGGAAAAAAAAAGCATACTTAGTCAGCAAAAAACAGACATCATTTATGTTGTAGATTTGAAGCCAGTTGTGAGATAGAAGGGAAAATGAAAGCAACACAAATAATAAAACAACTAAAACAGAGAAGAAATAGAACATCCCTCAATCATATACATGCACAATTAACCTTATACACACATTTAAACATGTAGGCAAATATAAAATATGCACAAGTGTAGAAGACTTAGAAATAGTCAAAAAATTGAAAAATGATGGCGGAAAAAAAAGCCCTGAGTCCATCTAGTCAAATCTGAAAGCTGGGTTCTGTAAGAATCAGAACATAGTCTTCAAAAACAGGTATATAAACAACGTAAGATACCATGGGAAAGAAACCATGATGTTCAGGTAGACTGTAAAGCATCAATATCCTTCAAAGGGCAGATGAGGATTTTTTTAACTATAGTTACCTTCCCTATTAACCGAAGTTATATATGGCTTTTTGTACTTTGGTATTTATGATGCACACACACCATGAAATACTGTAATCTGTTTTTTGAAAGATGTAAATCACAGGCTAATGAGGTTACAGCAATGTGGGGAGACTACATTACCCACAACAGCTTCATGAACTTATTTACAAGTGTTGCTGCACACTATGAAGCCTGAGGCTGTATAAGGAGCTGATATAGGCTGAAGAAGAAAGCTGCTATGCAGTCAGAACATGATGCAGATAAAGGGGCAAACAGTGGCTGAAAGCACCCAGAAGATAAATCTGTTTGGTTTTTTTTTGTTGTTTTGTTTTGGTTTTTTTGTTGTTCGTTTTCTGTGGGTTTTTTTTTTTTTTTTTTTTACTTTAAAGGAAAACCTTAGGAATTTAAGTATAGCAAACCGAACCATGGATCCCATTCTCTTAAAAGTGTGTTTTTTTTAGGCAACAGCATTACCTTTAGAGCTTCTGTAGCCTTACGCAGTTCTTTAATAACAGAAGATAGTGCTTCTGGGTTGATACCTTGTTCACAAAGCCGCACACAAATAGACAAAGTCTCCATATCCAACCCAGTGTTTAATATTCTTGAAATCTCAAACAGAACTGCAAGAGAAGAAAAACAAATTAGTCCCTACAGCAATCAGAACAGTTATTCATCAAAACTGAATTTCTACTGTAGAGTATGGAGGTGGCAGTCATGGAACCTCAACAGTATTCATCTTTGGTTTTCCAGCCTATAAGGCAGAAGCCACAGGTTCTGAATAATTTTAATATAATGCTCTTCTGATGCAGAAAATGGTGAGTAAAAAAAAAAAAAAAAAAATCAGTTATTAAAATGCTTGCTGATTATCTGAAAGATACGCTATACAAATAGCTGCTTTTGATCTCCAAACACTTACTGAAAGTCCTACTTAAATGGACTAGAAGCTTTGATGGTTGTTTTCAGCTTTACAGCCCTTTCCTCCTATAGCTCCTATCTAGCTTTATGTCTAACATTACCAGCAGGCTGAAGATAAGTAATAGTATATGAATTGTGTTTGTTGTGAAGAAAGAACGACATGATCACATGTCAGTATGAAACTTTTTGTTTAAGGAGATTACAGTCAGTTTTGCATTAAAACAAATTTCTCTCTTCTCTTCCAAACCCTCCCTGGAAGGCCCCATTTCCCTAGTACCCTGACAGTTTTCATTATATGCAGATCACCACACCTTGTCACTGCTTCATTTATGCTACAGTACTCAATACCATGAAGCTAAGACTTAATTTATATTACAGCCCCAAATTAGGGGAAAGAAGCAGGTCATCCATACCACATGAAATCAACAGTCACTACTTTCCACTTAACAGCTCTGGAAATAGCCTATGCCAGTATACCAAACACATACTGTAGCACAGCCTCGGAGTTGCATTTACCCAGGCCAAACCACTGAAGGCCTAACACATCCACTCCATCCTGTGGAATCCACAGGGAAAAGTCAGATACTGTGTAAAAAAAAAAATAAAAAATAGACACTGATTTCCATATAAGTACAAAAATACTCATGAATACCCATAAGCAGATTTGATTAAGAATACACTTAAGAGAGGAAAGCAGTCTGTCAGACCACAGTACTAGCTACAAGACACAAAGGAAGCTTCCCCCTCCACAACACAGTATTTGATTTCCATTAGCTTGAAGGTAAACTACTCCACACGGTCCATTACACTGCACACCCCACCCATATGGAAGACCAACACTCACACAGAGCAACAACAAACTGATGTACTGTAATAAAATGCAATTGAACGTTAACTGCTCCAAAACTGTTAAGGACTATTTAGTCTTTCCAGAAGCAAAGAATCGTTATTTTTTCTACTCACTTCAAGTTCATTATAGAATTTACTTAGCCTGATACATATCTGAAGGCAGAGAAATATATGTTACAAATGATAAGCTCAAGTTTCTTATGCCAGCAAGAGTTGCTACCACTGGTCTCTGCAAGTATCTCTAACTGTTGAGCCAACTCTGTTTGAGATGCAAAAGCTTCTCAGAGAAAAATTTGAGCTCTTAACAATTCTGAGAGAATCACAGCTAAATGTGTATATATGATATTCTAAATCAAGTGTTTCACTTGCCTAATTTCTGTTGTTTTTTTTTTTTTAATTACTTCTACCAACCCACTTGCTTCCATTATGTGCATTTCATGTGCAGTAATAAAACAAGATGCAGCACAGCTTCCCTGTTCTATTTTAAAAGATCTAAAAAACCTTATCACAGGTCTATTTCTTTTTTTTCCTATTTGCAATGAGTCTTATTCAAGGAAAAGCTAATTACATAACATAGCCATCAGTCTTTTAAACTTTTATTTACTTCACAAAGTGCTTATAAGCACACTCTTCAAATAGAAATTAGAAAAATATATATATTTTGAACAGCAGAAAGGACCCCACAGGAATTTACTCAATATTGCAAAAGGATAAAGACTTCTTCAAGCCAAATCTTTAAGCATAGAGTGTATTTTTAGGTAAATGGAAATTTGTTTACTTCCAAAAAAAATTACCTGACCTCTGTAGATTAAATTATGAGAGTGCAGCTTAAATACACATATTGTTACAAAGGAAGCATGGGTTCAAAAATCTGAAGGCTAGCACACTTTTCACTGAAGTTCTTAAAGCCTTACTTAGCCTCTAATTCTACAAGCTCTTCTCTGCCATCCTGCAGAAATGGAAAAAGGGCAGTTATAAAAGTACAGTTATAAAGCTTAGTATCACTGCCCTTCCCAAACAAATCTCTCTTCAGGTGCACAGCAGCACCAAGATACCTTAACAGGCCTGCCAGTCCTGCCTTGCCTCCAAAAGTAGCTGCTTGGTGAAAATACTGGGTCACAAGATCTGAACAAGGTCTTAAATAAACAATACAGCCATAGCTAGAATACAAGGTAAGGATGTAAGAAAACATCAAATATTAAGCAATACAAGTGAATACATGCCTCAGTGTCTCTAGACCCTCATTAGAGCATTTCTAGAGGAAGTCTCCATACTCAATTCAAGTGACTTCTCATCAACTTTCCACTCAGTCTGAAACCCACATTAGCTTTTAGCATTCATTTCATGCTTACTTAAGACACAGTCGAAATACACCTCCCGTACCTGCTGTCCTTAATTACCTATAGTTGGCCTGAGGGAGAAAGTGAGCAACTGCTCTTTAGACATCCTGATCATATTTCCCACATCTCAGAAATGTAGAAATGATTTGCCAACACTTACAATGCCATTCTGCCACACTGTTTAACCCACAAGAGCCTCAGTATTCTGTATCAGGAACGATTCAAATTCTGTAGTAGCAGATGCTCTCCTCAGAGCTTTTTAAAAGACTGAAAGAGCTGGGGCTGTTCAGCCTGGAGAAGAGAAGGCTCAGGGAGACATGACAGCGGCCTGTCAGCATTAGGTACTGTAAGAAGCCTGTAAGAAGGGAGCAGACCCGTTAGCAGGGTCTGTTGAGAGTGGACAAGGAAAAACGGTTTCAAACTAAAAGATGGGAGATTTAGTTTTAAACTGAGGCAGGGGAGGTTTAGGTTAGATATCAGGAGGAAGTTTTTCACACAGAGGGTGGTGACACACTGGAACAGGTTGCCCAAGGAGGTTGTGGATGCCCCATCCCTGGAGGCATTCAAGGCCAGGCTGGATGTGGCTCTGGGCAGCCTGGTCTGGTGGTTGGTGACCCTGCACACAGCAGAGGAGTTGAAAACAGATGATCATTGTGGTCCTTCTCAACCCAGGCCATTCTGTGATGTTATTATATAAGCTGCTCTAAGAGGCAGCAGATGCCCCATCCCTGAGACATTCAAGGTCAGTCTGGATAAAGCTCTGAACAGCCTGATGGAGCCGTAGGTGCCCCTGTTCACTGTAGGGAGGTTGGACCAAGTGACATGTAAAGGTCCCTCCTAACAATTATATAATTCTTCACTACCTCCCTTCCTCAGAGGAGAGACACAAACCAAACGCAGCTCTCAGCAACAGGCCCATCCACTGAGCTAACAGGTCAACACAGAGGCCCCCTGGTGCTCCCTGCGTTTTGGCCATGCTGCAGACAGGGGCAGCCCACAGACCGAGGCACAGCTGCTACAGCCCTACAGGTTTGCCCCCCTCCACCAATTTCCCAGCCTGGGCCACATAACGTAACTCAGGCTGCCGACTTCGAGCAAATTAAAAACCAACCAACCCACATGTCTACAGCCCGTTATGCCTCATTAAACGCTTAGCAGCAAACCGAGAAGCATCACGACACCCAAAAGCACTGGCACAACAGAAGGGGCCGCATCCGCAACCCCGCCCGCCCCGAGCACCGAAGGGATGGGGCAGACCCCCGCCCGCCCCCGAGCGCGCACCGTCCATCGTCTCCCGCACGGCGTTGAGGCTGGCGGCGTTGCTGGCCATGGCGACCGCCCACCCGGAAGCAGAAGAAGCCCCCCCCCCAAACCCTGCGTCATTCGGGCACTACCGCTTTCCCCCGCTTGCCACGTGACACCCGCCCCCCAGAACGGAACCCTCCCGCTCGGCAGCAGGAAAGCGGGGGGTGGGCTTACGTTCGAATTCGTGCAGCGGCTCTCCGAGCGATTGGCCCGTTTGTCAGCGGAGGGAAGCCGACGATTGGTTCGGCGGCGGCCGCCGCGCGCGTTGATTGGACAGAATCCGGGAAGGGGCGGGGATGGTTAAAGAGCCGCCCGGCGCGGTGGAGGCGGGCGGTTTAGATTAGAGTCGGGTATGAGCGAGCGTCGCGACGGCGCCTCGGCAGCGGCTCGGCAGCGGCGGTGTCTCGGCAGCGGCGGTGCGGTGTTGGTGCGGTGTTGATGCAGGTAGCGGGGCCTAAGGAGCGAGGGGGCTGCCGTTGGCGCGGCTGCCCCGTGGACACGCGGCTCCGGCCCTCCGCTCCCCGCTGCGTGCGCTCCTTGGCCTGCGAGGAGTGCGGGGCCTTATCGCTGCGGGGCACCCCGGTTGCTGCTGACAGCTCCTCGTCTCTGAGGCCCCGCAGTGCCGCCGTTCGGTACGCGAGCTGCCGGCAGGAACGCGATTGGTTTCCTCCCTGCCGGTTTCTGCTTCAGTCGCGTTTTCATTATCTCGTGTCCTTTGGCTTTGTTTTTTAAGTTCCGTCTTTGTGCCAGCCTCCTTTATCGGATTCTCACTCGCCCAAGCCGAAGCCTGCTTTGCCGTTATGAGTTCTCTGTCTCTTCTGAGCGATCGGCCATCTGCTGAAATGCTTGGGATGACCCTGACAAGTCAGAACGATGATTTCCTCCCCTCGCATTTCCCTCTTTCTCTTCCCCAGGCACAGCGCACTGCTATGGGCGATACAGAAGAAGCCCACATGCAGATCAGCCCTGAAACTCCCGGGCGGGTCACAGTCCTGAATCCTTTCGAAAGTCCCAATGATTATTGCACCCTTCAGGAGCAGATTGTCTCCAGTCCTTCTGTCTTCAAATCAACAAAATCTTCATCTGTAAGATCTCACCTGCCGTTATATGCAGAGCTAATACTTTGAAACACGTAACACAGTGCATTTATTTGATGCAGAGTATACAAACCCGAAGAACTTGAGGTGTTTTGTGGTTCTCTGTTACCTCAGTATGCTTCGTTTAATGCTAACAGTGTCATTTCATCTTCCCACCTTCTTGATAATGAAACTAAAAAGAGTGTTTTGCTAGATGTTTTTTCTAAGTGCTACTTGCTCAGTATTTTGTACTAAAGTGTTACATAAATGAATTACAATGCTTAGTTCTCAAACTGGATTTTATGAACTATGCCTGACAGTGCCTCAGTGAGTCTCTGTGGCCTGCTTATAGGCTTTGTGTCTCCCATGAAATGTAAAGTAAAAGGAAGGTTGTTATACTGTCCTTGCTTGGATGATGATTGAAGTGTTTCAGGGAGCCACAGTTTTCATTGTGGCCATCAAGAAGCAACTAAATTTTATCCCATGTTTCAGATCTTTAGTGGGCCTGTCCTCAGAAATGGAGGGGGAATAACATGACACCTTGGTTTAGTAATTGTTAGTAGTCTTTCACTTAATATTATCTCATAATTATTTTAATTCCACCAAGACAAAAAAAACTTGATTTAGCTGCCTTTTTAAAAAAATATTTTTAGATCATCAAGTATTCATATGTTCATTTCTTTTTTTTAGACACCAGGAAAATTTAGATGGTCTATTGATCAGCTTGCTTTAATAAATCCTGTGGAAATTGACTCAGAAGATATCCGACGCCAAGCATTGTATTTGAGTCACGCTAGGTAACTTACCATCTGTGTTTATGCTGTTAACTTAGTTTGAATAGCAGAACACTGTTAATTTGCTTTAGTGATATTTCTCGCATCATTAAAAACCTTTCATTCAAGTTTTTCTACATACATTTTCTTGTTCCTGATGTGGATATAATATTTAGATGAGGCCACTTCTGGGTTGCTGTTTTTTTCATTTTAAGAACTGCAGATCCTCTCTGATTGCAGTTTGGAGGACAGCCAGATACAGCAGTCAGCAGAAGCAAGAAAAATGCCTTGCCAATAACTGTTGTCTGGCTGTCTCTCCTGCTTCTTGTCACAATGCTATTTATCTTCTTGGAGTGGACAGTTTTGGGACCTATGAAGCATAAGAATCTCTGGGACTCCTGCAGAAGGATAGAGCTGGCGAAGGCAGTACTATTTGAAAGGTACAGACTGGAGTTAATGTGAGGAAGGAAAGGCCAATAATCTTGCTCTCTTTGAGGAGAAGACTACTAGTTGCGTGAAGTAATTTGGGGATCTTTATCTCAACTTTCCTTTCTTTGAGTCTTCCTGTGGGTACAATAAATGACTGAAGTAAAACAGGCTTGCTGGTAGTCATGGATCTTACTGAGGGATTGTGTTTGACACTAACGTGGCTTAGGTGACAGTTCAAGTGATGATTAATGCTGTGGCCAATAGGCATAAACATGTGTTGTCTCAGTGGGTCCTTTCAGTCTGTCTGAACTCACTGCAATGTTTTTCAGTCTGTCTAGATGTGGTGTGGCCAAGGCTGCCTATTGCAGTGTCATACAGACTGAGGAGGTTGTTTCTGAGTACATGATTGAAGGCGTAGAGGTCTAAGCATATAAAACTGGCAACTCATTTTAATGTACATAGCATAAATACTGCTTTATGGAAACTAAAGAGTGTCATAAATACAACTCTTGGCATTAAACTTGCTAAATGAAAGAATTGTCTTGAAAACTAATGTTGCACAGACTGTATGCTTGATTTTAATAATGCTTGCAAACAGTTGCAAATACTCACAAGCATAGGGAATTTGGTGAATATTTTCAACAGTTAATTCTCCATTATGTAACGGAAACATTGGGTAGCAGCAGTGTGAAAGCTTCAGAGTGTTTTCCAAAGTCTGAATGTGCATCATGTGTAGACTTAGATTTTTGCAATATTACTGTTTTCGTGAACTGGCCATCTATACTGTATGCCTACTGCACTGTTTGTAAAATGATTAGAAGCACTTTGTTTTCTGTCAGAGAAAAGTAGCAGGTATATCAGTAATTGTCTGATAATTAATGTGACACAGTCCTATACAGGAACTTTCCTTTTTAAGTTTTATTCTTAAAAAATCAAATATTTCTAAACTGGATGATAAGTAATTATATTTTAAATATTACTTTAAAAGGAAAAATCTATACTGCTTTGTGGCTGCATGTCATGGTTGCAAGTGCTCTGTTACTCGAAGTTGTGCGTGAATCTGGCTCAGTATTATTCCTGCTGAATACACAATGGCATTTTCATTTTATTTTTCTGGAGTTATGCACTAAAGAAAATCTATCCCATCTGCTGCACTAGCCAGCACTTCTAGTAGGAGATGGTATTCCCAGTTTTACTGTTTCTTCTTTGGAATCTGGCTTGTAGAGACACTTATCATGATCCACTGTGCATAAACAGTGACTCTACATATGTTCTTTTAGTATGACAGTGAAATTTGGGGTGTCTTCACTGAACTGTCATAGTGTCTTCAGCATCTTCCAATGTAACTGAAGATAGCATTTCAAAGTATCGCAGATCTGTTCAAAGTCTGATTCCCATCAAGGAGGGCTATGAGAAATTTTATGTACAGGTACTCCTGTACATGTTTGTGTGGCAAATAATGTCTGTTATCTGACTGATTTCTAAAGTGATGTACTCAGGGATACTAATTATGCATGAAAGTATTATGTGATTAATCTTCCTAAGATTATGAATGTTCACTGTAATCTTTTTGAAGCTTATTAAAAAATACCCTAGAAGTAAGAAGGAAGTAGAAATGTAGAACATAACACATCATTTGGAGATGGCTGAAGTAAATACAATTCTTTTTCAAAGAAAAGTTATTTTGTAGTTTAGACTTCTCTACTTTCATTTAATTGTTATTTTTTGCAAAGGTGTTCAAGGGAATGTGTTAACTGATTCAAATTGAAATATAATGTTTTGTTCTTGAGCCGAAGAAAATATGGCAGTACAGCCATTTGAAAGGGGGAACTCTGCTGGGAAAGGAAGCTGTCTCGGGAATTTGAGAATGCAAGCATCTTATAAATTCTTCTGATTTTGTAAGCCTACTTTCATGGTAACCTTAGCAGTAAAAGGTATTCATCTGAAAAGTTCAACATAACCAGATGGATTATTTTGGAAAATCAATTATTATTGACTTTTTGTCAATAGTGCAAGGAGTAAATAGGGCAGTGAATCCGTACTTAGGAATTCAAAATCATTGAAGTAACTGAAAAGTGCTTGTCTGTTTCTAAGTTTATGGTATGAATTCATTGCTTGTAACTGTAAAATATTTTAAGATGGGATTAAATTTTATTCATCATGTTTTTCTCAAATTATGTAATCATAGAATTGCTCAGGTAGGAAAAGACCTTAAAGATCATCAAGTCCAACCACAACCTAGCCATACTACCCTAACTCTAACAGCCCTCTGCTAAATCATGTCCCTGAGCACCACATCCCAATGGTTTCTAAACACATCCAGGGATGGTGACTCAACCACCTCCCTGGGGAGCCTATTCCAGTGCTTCACAACCCTTTCTGTAAAGAAGTGTTTCCTGATATCCAACCTAAACCTCCCCTGGTGCAACTTAAGGCCATTTCCCCTTGTCCTGTCACCTGTCACAAGTAAGAGGAGACCAACCCCACTCTCGCTGTAATCACATTTCAGTCTACAAAAATGGTTGAACTTTTTTTTTCCCTAATTGTGATATTTGGTAATTTAATTAGGTTTTTGTTGTTGTTATTCCTTAGAATTGATAAGGAGACAGAAGAGAGAAGGCAGAAGGCTATTGAGGAGGTAATAAAGATTTCTGTTAAAAATCGTTGGTTTATTTTAGCTATATGCCTTTAAAAAAAAAAAAAAATCATGTTGATTGTATAACTTAAAAGTCCAGAGGCCTACAGTGTTTTACTGAGTGGTAAGAAAGTAATTTTTGCATCCTAATCCCTTGCAGCAGTATAGTTGGAATGCGCTTTTGTTTTTTGTCGTCTTTTACATGCCTTTAGGTGAAAATAGTATATTTTGTATCTTTTGTGTTGTTAAGCCAAGGGGAATGTAGCTGTAAGGTAACCCAGAAATAATTTTAACTTGAGGTTAAAAAAAAAATGGTTGAGTGGTATAGTTGTTTTGGTTTTTTGTTTTTTTTTCCCCCTTCAGGAATTGTTAATATTGGGTAGTTTATGATTCTTTTTCTGCTTTAAAAAAAAAAAAAAAAGTGTAGCAGAAGCTTGGTGACTTTTTCTGTCTGTTTCGTGATTCTGTAAAGATGCTTTGTAGTTGGCTTATGTCTAAGATACCCACAGAATTATAGAGTCACCAAGGTTGGAAAAGACATCCAAGGTCATCCAGTGCAACTGTCCTCCTATCACCAAGAATTCTCACTAAACCATATCCCTCACTACAACATCTTAAGTGTTCCTTGAACACCTCCAGGGTCGGTGACTCCACCACCTCCCTGTGCAGCCATTTTTTCAGCGCTTGATCCCTCTTTTCAGAGGGAGAAGCAGTATTTCCTGACCTACTGTACTGCTTTATATCTGAATTTTAAAAGGATTCATTGTAAGATATAAGAACAGTCTGCAACCCTGTCTCTGATGGATAACATTCATACCTTGGGTAGCTAGCTGCATCTTTCAAGCTGAGTTTTCTTGTTTTAACGCTAGCTTCTGTTGTGAGAACGGAAGTCACCATGTGTTTCTTGAAGCTGTACAGTAGCGTTCATTTCTTTAACATCTGAGCATTCTACACTGTAGCTGTGACAGCAGGTATGGTTTCTAGTTTGAAAAAAAAAAAAAACCTAAAAAAACCAAACTCTGAAGGACAGTGCTTATAAATATTTCATTGGTTTATCCAAGCACATTTAAAATATTGCCAAAAAGCTTTGGTCATCCTCTTTTTCTGTTGTTAATGCAGAATCCCTTCAGTACTTCTTTAAAATAGTCTAGTTATTAAAATACAACAGTTTTTCAAACTGAAATTTGAGAAGAATTATGCTAAATTACTCTATAAGGATGGTAGTGTGCAGTAAGTACTATAGAGATCATTTGCATTTTTGGATGAGTAATTAGTATTAAATGAAACTTCTGTATGGTTTTTATTCTGCAGGCCTGAGAGTTCTGAGGTGGTATATATCTTACAGAACATAAGTTTTTTTTCAAATCATTGTTCTTTAACCTTTATGGACCTGAAATAATGAAATTATTTCAGATATAAGAGAAAGCTGCCTTATGGTTTTGGGGAAGGCAGAGTTAAAATTCATAAGTACAGGTTTGTGAATAGTAAGAGATATGCCTTATTTTTTTCTTATTCAAAATACTAATCTAAATATAAGTTTGGAGTTCATAATTCTTAAAAATGTTAGTATGTTTTTTCTGATCTAGTTTTTCACAAAGAGTCTCATAGTTCCTTCTCCTTGGACTGAACATGAAGGCAAGCAAGTTTCACAGTTGAATACAACAAAATGTAAGTAGCTTCCATCTGTCCACTCAAAGTTATCCAGCATTGGGAAAAATTACTCAGTACTCTTTTTTCCAATCTCAATTTAAATTTCCAGAAGCACTGCTAAGAGATGGCACAACTGATTGGATTTCTGGCAGTTCTCTCCAAGTGCTTTCTTATTTTGAATATCATTTATTAATCCAGAATCTTAGATGTTTTTTTCTGATTTGCTTTTTGAGATTTGTTCTTAATTCATTGTTTCCGGTCCTAACCTTTCTTCAGCCAGCTTCAAACTGACATAATGTTGCTGAGCCAATATTAAGAATAGACGAATAGACAGCTCTTCTGTCTCATTTTTTTTTTTTCAATATCTGCATAGAATCATAGAATGGTCTGGGTTGAAAAGGAACATAATGATCATCTGGTTTCAACCCCCCTGCCTTGGGCAGGGTTGCCAACCACTAGACCAGGCTGCCCAGAGCCACATCCAGCCTGGCCTTGAACGCCTCTGGGATGGGGCATCCACAGCCTCCTTGGGCAACCTGTTCCAGTGCGTCAACACGCTCTGTGTGGAAAAACTTCCTCCTAATATCTAACCTAAACCTCCCCTATCTCAGTTTAAAACCATTCTCCCTTGTCCTATCATTGTCCACCTGCGTAAACAGCCATTCCCCCTCCTGTTTATAAATTCCCTTCAAGTACTGGAAGACCTCAGTGAGGTCTCCCAGAGCCTTCTCTTCTCTAAGCTAAACAAGCACAGTTCCCTCAACCTTTCTCATAGAAGAGGTGCTCCAGCCCTCTGATCATCTTAGTGGACCTCCTCTGAACCTGCTCCAAGAGCTCCACATCCCATCTGTCCTGAGGACCTCAGGCCTGGATGCAGTAGTCCAGATGGGGCCTCACAAGAGCTGAGTAGTGGGGGATAATCACCTCCCTGTCCCTGCTGGCCACCTGTTTTTTAATGCAGCCCAGAACACAGTTGGCCTTCTGGGCTGCAGGTGCACACTGATGGCTCATGTCCAGCTTTTTGTTCTCCAGAACCCTCAGGTCCTTCTCCACAGGGCTGCTCTCAAGGAGATCTTCCCCCAATCTGTATAAATACCCGGGATTGCTCGGACCCAAATGCAACACCCTGCACTTGGCCTTATTGAACCTCATTAGGTTTTCATGGGCCCACTTCTCCAGCCTGTCCAGGCCCCCCTGGATGACTTCTCTTCCTTCCCAATTATCAACTGCACTGCTGAGCTTGGTATCAGCTGCCAACTTGCTGAGGGTGCTCTCAATGCCATCATCTGTGTCAGTGATGAAGATGTTGAAGAGCACCGGTCCCAAACCCGACCCCTGAGGGACACCGCTTGTGACCAGCCTCCACCCTGACACAGAGCCACTGATCACAACCCTTTGGCTGCTTCCAGCCAATTCCTCATCCATTGAACAACCCATCCTTCAAATCCACACCTCTTTAGAGAGAAGGATGTGGTGAGGGACCGTGTCAAAGGCTTTGCAGAAGTCCAGGTAGATGTCAGATAGGTGGACTATCTTCCTCTCTCACTCCATCATAGAAGGCCACCAGATTGGTCAGGCAAGATTTGTCCTTGGTGAAACCATGCTGGCTGTCTCAAATCACCTCTTTGTCTCGTATGTGCCTTAACATAGCTTCTATTAGGATCTGTGCTGTGATCTTCTCAGGCACAGAGGTGAGGCTCACTAGCCTGTAGTTCCCCAGGTCATTCATCATCTCTCATATTCTCTATATGTCCCAGAGCTAAGTACATGGGAACAGAGTTCCATTTCTTTCTAGTTTTATTTGACATGTTAAATCCTGTTGTCCTCTTGGTGCTCTGCTTTCTCACTGTCTGTGTATGTAGCATTCTAGGTTTTACTGAACTTATTCAATTTATGCTGTTACTTGGTTTCAGTATTGATGTATACATGACCAACAGATTGTGCAGTGAACAAATGAGAAGCTGGACAAGCGTTGGCTATGAAGTACTATTTGACAGAAAAGTCTTATTTTTTTAATTTTTTTTTATTTTTTTGCAAGTTTTGACTAAGGATAAACTGTTAGGATATTTTGTCAAGTCTCTACAACTTCTGAATGGTGTATTTTTAATTGTTAGCTTTCAAATAACCAATTACTGATTAAAGGACATAGGGCACAATCCTAAACCTAGGAAAGTGAGTGGTAAAACAATGTTTGAATGTTCTTTAGCTGTATACAAAGGATAGAGTGGTAGATTGTTCATTTTTGTCTTCAAGTCCAGACTACATGATTTTCTGCAGATCTGTTTGCGTGAAAACAGCCTATCCAGGGTAGAGGAGTGGACAGAGTTTTGGGCAAGGTTGATGCTCCTTCACAAAGCTTCCAGAAAGGTGCTGGAATTCTGTTATCAGTTATAATTCCAACTTTTCTTTAGCATTCCATTCTAATCTCTCCCAAGCCTTAATCCAACTACACAAACTACACAACTACTTCTATATCAAGTACACTAACTTAATGCTGCTATGTTTCAAAGCTATATGCAATTTATGCTTAAATTTCTTACCTGTTTTACAGCCATAGATCTAAATAACATTTCTCCAATTGGAAGACAGCTAACTTTGCCTGGGAAAAGCAATGGTGAGTAAAAAGTGTTGTCTGATTGCAGGCTTTCTTTGAGGTATTATAACCTCTTTTTTTGTATTACTTAATTTGAAAAGGGGAGTCAATTTTTTTTTGTTAATATTAATGTAGAAGTAAGTATTCTTGAACTGTATATTACTACTGACTTTTATGTTTCCCATAGTAATTTAATTCTGTTGTATAGGTGTTTTTTTGTCCAGAAGTTAAAAAAAAAATCCTCTGTAGAAAGCATTTTTTTCCCAACTCCAAATATATATGCTATATTCTGAATTAAAAATATTGAATATAAACTTTGGGTTTATGGGGAAATTACAGTTATGAGAAGTCTTTAATGTGTTGAATTGTTTTGTGTAACAGAGTCTTGGTTATTCTCTCTGCCAAATAAATAGTTTAAAAGATGTCTTAAGATTTCTGCTATTTCATTTTAGATAAGCATTTTTTTCTCCAGGGTATTTTGATCTTTCTCCCAGTTCATTTTCAATCCTGCTTTTCATCAGAGTTCTTTTTTTCAGTTAAGCATCTCTCTCTGGAGGCCTCTATGCTGCAGCCCTCTATTTTATCTCTAGGCCTGAATATGCTGTGTATAGCGTTGACAAATCAGAATCCTAGCCTTAATTAACAGTTTTCCTTATTGCAACTGTAACTTCTAAATAGCTCTATCACAGTGCAATTTAAAAGCAAATTTTTGTTTCTTCAGTTTTACTGAAAGTTCACTGTAAGTTAATTTTGTTGCTTTTATTCATTGCAGCTGCTTGTCAGACAGTACTGTCTTTGCCAGTAGATTTTAATTTAGAGAAAATCCTAGGTACGTATGTGTTACAATTTCTAAATTTAATTATAGACTTCTAAATAGAAGATGTGTTTTTGTCTTGTTTTTCCTTAATGTATGAATGAGAATTTTAAGAGAATGTTAAGAGGTTTTGAAAGTAGCCAGTTACTGCATATTGCATGGGATGCCTAAGGAAGTTCACGAGTGCAGGCATAAAGGTGAGAGTGGAGTGATATGGAGGTCAATTGGGAATACAGTAAAAACATCAAATACAAAAAAGTTACCAAGCTGAAAAACTTTTTTCCCCTTCAAGTAGGGGGTTACTTATCTTTGCAGAGTTGATTTATTCACGGCTTGCTGTCAGTGAGGCTCCTAGCCTAGCTTGGCCTTGGGCAAACCTATGTTGTAATTCTGTGCCTTTCAACATATCCATGGAGGTGACTAGAAGTTACATGGTGGCAAAAATGCCATGATCCCTGAGGAGAGAGGGAGACTAAATCAAAATTAACAGACTGATTATAACTATTAAGCCATTGCTGTTGGATTCTCAGGCAGGAAAGAGGACAGGAAAGGCCTGTGCTTACAGTTTGTGTATGTGAATAGGCAGTTCAGAGGTGTTTGGCTGCATGCTTCTCTCCCAGTACTGAAGTTCACCACCCTGATTGTGCCAGTTAAATTATTTGAGGTTGTGTTACAAACTTATTTAACAGAACTATACAAAGTACTTTAGTGTTAGATCTTAACAAACGCTTCCATCAATGAGTAGATTATTAATTCATGACAACTTCTTGTACAAGAAGAAAAACAGTTGGAATAGAGCAAGATACTTGAATGAGTTTAGTTGAAATGATCTTCTATTGTAAACTATTAAGTGCTTAAACTTCAGGTTGAGTCTGTGACCATCAAAGCACATGAGAGACTTGAAAAAGAATCTTGACTTACTTATACAGTATAACAACCTATTCTTCCAAGTTAAAACATTAAAGATGATAGTCAGAAATGGAACTATGGTAGACAGTGGATTTGTACGGTAACAAATGTTCATTTGGAAAATGTCCCTAGATTAAATTTCTTGCAGTATTGGTAAATTGAATTGTATGTTTTACTTTTGCAATGTATGCCTCCACAGTGGAAGTTTTTCTTCCATTCTTATTGGAAACAACTGCCTTCCCTTCATTTCTAGGTGAATATTTTAGAACTGAAGAATTTGCAGATCAGTCTCAGGAAAATCTGAGCTCTTCATCACTCAGAAGAAAGCTGTTTTTGGAAGAAAATGGAAACATATCTGAATGTTTGACCCCTTCTCTGCATAATCCATGCAGTAGTCAGCCACTTGGAATGCTTTGCTCAATAGATATATCTCCAGTTCGGTGCAGAAGCCCCCTGGAAACATCTAGTTCAGTAAGTAGCCAGATGGGGGATGGATGGGAGGTGACTTCATTGGCACAAATGCTTTACATCAGGCTGTACCAATTCTGTTTCCTGACAAACTCAATCATATCTCTGTAGTAAGCTTTATAGGACATTAGGTATCAGGCCAATGTTTTTTAATTACATTTTCAGAACAATTTATATGAGCAACAATTTTGATAGAATGCAACTAATTTTTAATTATAAAAAAGATATGACACTGTGCTGCTATTCTCTATAGAAGGGATTATGTTTTAACTTCCTTCTGCTATGTAAATTATGTAGGATTTGGTACATAAACTACTGAACTGCTTGTTCATAAGATATGTTTATATGGAAAAAATACCTATTTAAATCAATGAACTCTGTCTAAAATATTAGCTGATATGAACAGGGATGTAATTATACCCCTTGTACCTCATAAACATTTGTGGTGGAATAAATAACTTGTCATATGAATAGGTCTCTGAATGCAGTGCTGGATATGCTCTTTCCCCCTCTCCACTGACCAGTGAATTCAGATAAATAGATAAATATTAGAACACAAAACATAATGTCTGTTTCTTAAATAAGTGAGGTGAATCCTACACCGAGGTAACCATAGCACAGCTGAGCTGTTTTAGGTGGTGTGGCTTCATCTGTTTGGAAGCTGAAGTGTGTGGGGGAAAAACACAATCCTAACAAGAGTATGGCTCAAAAGAAGTCTGTATTAGGGAAAACTGATAACATATTCCTACAACACAGTTATGCTGTTTGGAGATTCTTTTTTGCACCACGCTCTCTTAAGCAAGGTCTCTCTTTTTTTTTTCTTTTTTTCTTTTCTTCTTGAGGAAAACTTTATCTGCTTGTGCAGCAAGTAATTCAAAATGATTCCATTAAATATAGATAGTGGTCAGCTTTCATCTGTCATGGTACAAGTGAGATGTAATTGACTATGCAAATAATTAAGTACTGTTTAGGCTGCTCGTTAGTCCACTGTATTTACAAACTATCTTAGTTGATGTAATGTGACAATTTATTTGGCATAAAGTGAAAAGTTGCAACTTGAGTATCTAAGGTAAAGGTAGACAGATTGTTTTCTTATAAGATTAGATTTTCTCAGTACTGCCAGAAGTTTCTAAGTTAGAGATCTTGTTATGCATGTTAGTTTAAGTCTACATTATGAAGATATACTTTTTTTTTGGTATCGAAGGGTCAGTTTTCATCCAGCCCTATCCAGGGAGGAGCAAGGACTTACAGTCTGGGAAGTATTACCAGTCCCTCATTTACAGAAGGGTCTCCTGCACGTAATGGTTCTCCTACTTTTTCACCCATTGCTTTTCACATAAGACATACACCACTATCAGGTATGGATTTCTTGTATATCTATTATTCTTTCTTGGTTTACATAATTTGATTATTAAAGTAGTTCTGCTCTGTTTTTTGTTTCTGTTCAGAGTCAGAAAGGCATGCAGTTTGGCACACTGGCAGTCTCCTTCTGTATGGCACACTTACTTTTTGGCAGTGAAATATCTTAATTGTGTGAGACAGTTGTTTTTTGTAAGCAGATACATTTCCCTAAAGAAAATTATTTGAAAAAAGGAATAGAGACCTAATGAACAAAATGTAAGGGATTGATTTAATGTAAAGAGGGGTTTTAAACCTGAACTAAGTCAAGTCACAATTTTTATTTGGCCCAAACTGAAGCATTTTAATTGGACAATGTTTAGCTTCAGTTTTCAAATCGTGACAGTCAAGATTGTCTAAAATTATTTTTTTAGTGAAGAAACAACAGCTGTTGGTGCTGTTGCTCTAGAATATCATGCAGTCATAGAATGGCATGGGTTGGAAGGGAACTCAAGGATCATCAAGTTCCAACCCCCCTGACATAAAGCTACTCTCAAGGAGTTCTCCCTCCAGTCTGCACATATGGGATTACCCTGACCCAAGCGCAAAACCTTGCAATTTGCTTTGTTGAACCTCAGTAGGTTCACATGGGCCCACCTTTTGAGTTTCTCAAGGTCTCCCTGGATGGCACTCCTTCCATCTGCCCTATTATCTACCCCACTCATCTTTCATCCATTATTTGGAGAGACTTAGACCATGCTTATGCATGATTTTGCTTTCAGCCTTGTAATATTTCAGTACAGTTTGTTATATATAGGGATTGCATTGGTGTTTTCCCATTTATTTTTTTTCTTGACAATTCTTTTTACCACTTAGATTTATTTTACATGCCTGTAGAACGTGTGCGTTTACATTCATTAATTCTGAAAAAGCCACAGAAGCAACTTGTACACACAGTACTGTCAGCAGAATAGAGCATCACTGTTTGAAAATGCAAGGCATAGCTTGCAAAATAAATAACAGGAAAAAAAATGGTGATAAAACTTGGATTAAGAAAGTTTCCTTTACCATGATTATTGTTTTTGAAGACCTTTAGAGCAAGGACGCAGTGCTCTGTGAAATACTGTGTAGCTGGCTATAATTATTGTAAGGAGCATAAGACTTTGAGGACTATAACTTGTAAGTCCATCTGATGCAATAACGTTTTTTTTGTTTGTTTGTTTGTTTTACTGTTCACAGACCAAAGAAAACTTGCATTTTGCTCTCCAGATATTCCTTCTGTCTCAAATAGAATGACACCTGCAAGTACAAGAAGTCCTTATATAGATGGTTGTTCTCCAATTAAAAACTGTTCTCCAATGAGGCTTGGAGGGTGTAGAGGAACTGCCCAGTATCAAACTTCTGTCATTAGAATACCATTTGCTGTTGAAAATCACAATGAGGATGAGGACAAGGAAAATGCTTCTCCAGCAGAAGTGCGGTTCCCAGAAATGGATAATGGAATAAACTTCTGTCAGCAAGATGGTGATACCTTTGCACCTGGTACACATCTTGTCGTTGCAACGGTGTCTATTACCCCAGATCATTCGGAAGCTTGTCATCAAAGGTTGTCATCCTATCAGGATATAGAAGGCTTGAAGGAAAATAATACTGTAGATATGGCTGACGCAGCTGAAGTATCAGAGAACACTTGGATAAAAGAAACAATTGGCAATAGCAGTGCACCAATGAGCAGCTTTATGACAGGGATTACTTTCAGTATTGAAAACTCTCGCATGTGCATGTCACCTCTTGCAGAAAGTAGTGCAATTCCAGGCGACAACAGCAGTATTCAGGTAAAAAAGTTTGCTTCTCTGTGAAACTGAACTCAACGTAATGTTCAGAACATCTTCCATTCACTTGCATATTTTTTTCCACACCAAATGAACATAGCATCGATTAAGTTGTGTTAATCAGATGCAAACTACATCAGTTATAACATCTGAGGAGTTTTATTGGTAGTAAATTGGAGTACAGTTTTAAAACTCTGCTGCTTGATTTCAGGTGGACAGCGGCTATAATACCCAGACGTGTGGAAGCAGCATCATGGATACGGCAGGGGCTGAAAACAGTTGCAGAGAAAATGATGTGAACACTAACACGCTTCAGACTAAATCTCAACTTCCTAAAACAAAGGTAGGAGTTCACTTATACAGAAGTGATTTCCTTTGCATGTAATGCACCCATTCCTTACTTTGTTGTTTCAAGGAGCCTGAGAGAAAAGTGTCTCATGGAATTAAGTGGAAAAAAAACAACCAAACAAAACAAGAACATCCAAAGAACAGCAAAAGCCTCAGCATGGTAATATTGCATCATTTCAAGAATTATGTTGAAAACAAGTAGGACAAATATTGTAATAAAATACAAGGCAATAAAATTAACATATTCTGTAACAAAGTCAAAAGAAGTTTCAAAGGAAACTGAGGTATGGGCACAAACGTAGGCTGTGAGGCTGCTTATGACACACTCTGCATTGAAATCTTTACTCTTGTTTCTTGATACATTTTTTTCTTCCATTGCCAAGTTTTTAAAGCTTGTGTTTAAATGTGTGCCTTACAAGCCAAGTAGTGGCTCACCTTTCTAATTACAGAGGAAAAAAAAAAAAAGCCTAGCAATGCTCCCAAAATCTTGTGATCAATGGGAAGTTCTTCCAGAGACTGGGAAGCAAGGCTGGTTTCTTTGCAGGAAAAAGCAAAGGTCATCTCCTCATACTTAGTAACTATGGTCTTACGAATTTAGTTCATGGTCAAATGCTCGGCATGATTTATGGTCTTTGATGGAAAGGGAGACCAGTGATAGTATAGTGACTAGTCATAAAAATACTCAAGCCTGTATCCATGTGCTAATAACTGCTGCTTTGCCATTGTAGAGAGTGGACTGATGGAGTCTCACAGATCAATTACATGAAATTTTGATCAGTTCAGATTTGGATAACTGTGCATACATGGAAGAACTTCCATACAGGAAGAACAGATGATTTTTTTTAAGTTGAAAATCTAAAAATACCCGCTAGCTCCGAGGTCTTATCCTAATTGTCCTATTGGGTACAAATTATGTGTGTGAATATATCCTTCAAAATCAACTGTGTTCTGTGAAACCTGTTGTACAGAATCAGTGTACCATGCAGCTGGCTTCTCCTATTGCTACTCTTTCCATTTCTTGATCTTGATTAAGCCCAACTTTGTACTTTGGATTAGAATTAATTCTTGATGGCATTAAGTGCTTGATTCAAATCTCAAAACAGAGAACCCACAGAGAATGGAAGGAAACAAAGCATATGGCAATCACTGGCTGAAATAATTCAGTCTGGCTCATTCACAGCATATGGTCTAAAGAAGTTCTTGCTGACAGTATATCTCAAAGATTTGTCCAGAGAGAACAATCTTCCTTTTTTCTTCTCAAAATGGAGAAGGCAGGAGGCTAACGTACTGAGTTTGGAATATAGAAGCACAATGTTGGAAAGGATCATATAAGATTATCTAGTCTAACTGTCAAACTGTATCGTCTAGTCCAACTGTTACTAACTGTAACTTGACATTTTCAGATAGTAAGTTTCGATATTGATTTTTGGGGAGATTTTTTGTGGAAATGGTTTTAAAGTAAACTTTTTGCTTATAAACCTCAGGAGTGTTCTGTTTTAAACCACAAAGACAATCAGTTGCTGGGAGCAAAATCTCCAGAGAAGCAGTCCTGTTTCCATAAAGTGAAAATGCATCATACAGTATTTTGTCAAAATGCAAGCTGCAACATTTCTACCTGGAAGCATAAAAATGAAAATGAAATTCAGGGATTTCACACAAGTGGTGTGTAGTTCTGATGGAGAACTTGAATTGTGTTATCCAATAAATGTTTATATAAACTTTTGACCTCATTTGCCTGGATTGTACAAACTGTCTTGTTTTTCCTGATGGAAACATAATAAATTGGCTAATATTTGGGGAGTTTTTAACAAATGTGATTTTTTTAGGACTTTTAACAAAACTTATTGGTATTATTAAGTGATGGTTTTGAAAATTAAGGAAGCTGAAGTCTGTACAAAGAAATCATTGAGGTTTTTTCCTACCTCATTACCACTCTGCAGAGGCTTGTTTTCAAAGTCTGTGTATAACTTCAGCTTTAAGGAGCTGCAAAATGTGCAGAACTCCTACAGACCTGAGGGAAATTTTTCTTTGGGAGAGAGAGTAAGCAGTGTTTAGTCTTGATTTGAATTGCTTTCTTCCTTAGCAGATTTACTGTGTGGCGTTGGTACCAAGAATGCAGATAGAGATGAAATAGAAATATGATGGAAGTAGGGCTAGGGAAATGGGAACAGGATCATAATCTCAGTCTAAAAAGAAATTAAACTCAGCTGTGACTTTCGTTAGGAATATGTGTGTGATTTACAACAGACTGCAAACTGTTTAAAATGGGTGCTTTTGATTTTAATGCCATGTTAGTCCTCCACATCTTTTCCTTCTGAACAGCTACATGAAAACTCCATAGTTTAAAATGGTAATTGTTTTTAGTAATAAGATGAGCTTTGTGTCAAAAGAATCCTTTCCATTCTTTAAGCAGGTTTTCTCTTGGTTTGGCAGAAATTAAGGAAAAGGTCAGGTGGCAGAAATTCCTTTATAGGAAAACAGAATTTCTTCCTTTTAATCAAACAACTTATTCATAAAAGTGTGCATCCATCAGTTACCTGTACCAAATGCTTAACTAAGATGTACTACTCAGTACTTCACAATTAAATGACTATGTTACTGTAGAGTTGCATTACTACTGATGTTGAAGATGATTACCAGACTCAGCTAATGTCTAGTAAGAACACTTGTGTCCAAACTGATGCTCCCAGCATCCTTTCAAAGGAACAAAGAAGGTGCAGTAAGATTAAGTGGTCTTAGGATGTCCTTAATGGAATGGTGCTGCCTTTCTTGTATTGCAGTAGACAACAGTAGTTTTACTTTCCCCTTATATTTGTTTCCCAATCGTACTGTCTGATGCAGAAATGACCAAAATATTTAGATAAGTATTTTGAAATGTAATTTCCATATGTCAATTTCTGCCATAACTAGTAGTTTAAAAAATCTCATGTTGTCTTCGGTGGAAAAAAAGCCACCACAGAACAGTAATAGAATGAGGAAGTCTGGAAGCTGAGAACTCCTTCTGCATTATCAAATGAGATTTAGTTAAATTGGATTGTACTTATTTAAAAGGTAATTAATTTCTTGTTAAGTATGGCATTCTTCCAGCCCTGACTGAAAAGAAGAATGAAAGGGAGATACTGTAAGGGAAATACTGAAATTTCTGCGTTTGTAGAACTCTGAAGTAAACCTTTGTGGATTATTCAGAACATGTTCCAGTAGTTGCTTCAGCTGAAGCAGTGTGTTTCTAGTAGCAAGGATAACCAATTCCAGGATGCTGGATAGAAATACTGCTTCAAATTCTGAGCAGCAGCTCACAGAAAGGCCTGTCTCAAAGTGACAAATGCACAGCTATTGGCACACTAAGCCTGAAATAGTTGGTCACGTCTAAATGTCAAGGGGACTGGAAAACATGTTAAAATTTTTCAGTGTGAACAGAATTGCATAGCATTACAAAGCGATGTATTAGAATTGGGACTTCAATGCAGCCATTGCATGAACTGAACAATTCCTGAAAAACTTTGATCAATGATTTTACCATAAAGAGTTGCTGAAAAAATACACTTAAAAGAGAAACTTCTATCAATTAAACAGTATTTGGTTTTAGTTCTCACATTTCAAAATCAATACGTCCAATTAAAAAAAAAAACAACAAAACACAAACCTTCAGGTTCCTAACCAGTTAACACAACACACAATAAATTGTTATAGAAGTAAAAAAAACGACAAAATATTTCATTACTATGTACCTAGCAATCACTTGAACCTAATGTTCTGAGTGCACTGCTTGATAAACTTGAAGCAGTGTCCTGCTAAAAGGTGAACTGCACTGAATCAATTACTTCTAGAGGATTTTTTTCCTTTTTAATAAAAAATTAACTTGGACATCTGGGAAATTGGTATATTTAATAGGGCATCCAAAATGAGCCTCAGATGATAAAGTTTGAAGCTCAAAAGTGAGACAACTTATTGTCAATTTAAAATATATTTATTATCTTGTCTTTTCTGTTTCTAATGATGATTTTTAAGAATAATGAATTGAAGTGGTGAATTGTAGATTTTTGGAATGTGCAAATAATTTATTATTATTTTTTTTTAAGTCTGATCACTAAAAATAATAGTATACATCGGTATAGGTGAGAAGCATGGCTGTCCATTTCATAATCATTTATGAACTCTATAGCAGGTATGATTAAGACTTGTTTTCTTTTAATTAAAACTTGTGATTCTTTGTAGTGCTGTGTTCTATTACCAGAGGTTTTTAAAGTAACTGCAGATTAAAACAAATACAAAAATAAAAGCAATCACTAAGATGCTTGATTGCGCCACATCTGAGTATTTCCTTAAATGCAAGGAGAAGGTAACACCAGAAATGGTTGTACATGTGAACTAATTAGACATTCCTTTACCCCAGTAAAATGTTATCTTCTGTCCTGTTTCAGACTTCATTTAGATTGGAATTATTTTATGAAAACTTGCATATGTGCTTTTTATAATTGTTTTGTAGAAGAAGCCTACAGTACAAATTACCATGGAAATCATTTGACCGTTCTGTTTCTGTAGTCGTATTTCATGCATTGGTTGGCACATGTTGCACAAAACAGTCCTTGTTTACATTAAATAACTTTTAAACAAGAGTCTTATAACATGAACAGTGTAAACTGAGTAGTAAAAAAGAATAAAGACTTGTCTTCAATGCCTCACTTGTGTAGTGCTTTGGTATAGCCTGCAGCATTTTTTAGGTAGGGGGCGCTGGGGAACAGTGGAAAGAGGTCAGGCAAGGAGGCTGGCAAGCTGCTAAAAATATATTAAAAAAAACCTGAAACTAATTTGAGTTACCATAATATATGGTCCTACAATCAAAGTGCAGAATCAGTTATAGATCCAATATGCTGTATATTTCCTGGAACTAGCCTTTCTTTGTAAAATAGCCAGAATAGTCTTTCGGAATAGTGGTGATGGGATTACAAATGGAATGTGCTGTTTTTCTATTGCAATCAGTTAATCATTTTAATTGTCTCCTTCTGAAGTCTTTACAAAGATGGGCTTTAAATTTGATGAAATCCTCTGTAATGACAGCATTCAGGAAATTGAGTGAATACTGTCAAGTGACAGCTGATTAAGAAAAGTGATTAACTTCAGCAGCTCATGAGTTAAGATCTTGGAGGAAAGCTATGGCATGTGGAATTGCAATTTCTTGACTCATGAGCTAGGAGTGGACATTGGTAGAACAAGTCTGTGCTGAAGCTAGAAGGAAAGCTACTATAATCCCAGGAACTCAACTGAAATAAACTTGGAGAATTCGACAGCTACCACCTTTGATAGCTTGATCTCTTCTTAGTTGCTGTGGTGGGAGTTCTGCACTGAGTCTGGGGGTGTACCTGTCAAGATTACTTTGGTTCATTACTGACAACACTTACGTGTCTCATGACTATAAACCTAGGTGATCTAACATGACTTCAGGTTTTTGGAAAAATGCCAATGTGCCAGCACTGTGGCAGTGCAAGCTAGATCGATCACTGCAGTGCTTACCTTTTCTTGTGGATTTCTGTATAATAGTTAAAAGGATGGAAACAATTACATTTAAGGCAGTTTGTCTGAGGGAAGAAATGATCATAAAATCATTAAGGTTGAAAAAGACCTTCAAGATCATCTAGTCCAACTGTACCACCAGTGTTGCCTGTTAAACCACATCCCTAAATACTACATCTGCTCTCCTTCAACACCTCCAGGGACAGCCCATTCCAATGCCTGACCACTCCTGAGAAAAAATTCTTCCTAATATCCAACCTGATCATCCCCTGATGCACCCTGAGGCCATGCACTCCAGTCCTATCTCTAGTTACATATTAGAAGGGGCTGACCCACACCACAACCTCCCTTCAGGGAGTTGTAGAGAGCAATAAGCTCTCCTCTGAGCCTCCTCTTCTCCAGATTAAATTCCAGCTCCCTCAGCCACTCTTCATAAGGCCTGTGCTCTCCAGACCCCTCACCAGCTTCATCTGGATGCGTTCCAGGGCCTCAGTGTCTTTCCTGTAGTGAGGAGCTCAAAACTGAACACAGTACTTGAGGTGTGGCCTCACCAGAGCTGAGTGGGGGAGGGTACAGAGTACAGGGAACCCATCACCTCCCTTCTCCTGCTGGCAACACTGTTTCTGATACAAGCCAGGATGCTGCTGGCCTTCTTAGCCACATGGGCACACTGCTGGCTCGCATTCAGCTGAGTGTCAACCAATACCAGCAGGCCTGTTTCCTCTGGAAGTTTTTCAGCCACTGCCCCAAGCCTGAAACACTGCCTGGAGAAGTTGTGGCAAAAGTGCAGGACCTGGCATTTGGTCTTGTTGAATTTCACCCTACTGGCCTCAGCCCAGCGAATCAGCCTGTCCAGATTCTTCTGTGGGGCCTTCCTACCTACTTGGTGTCATGTGCAAACTTACTGAGGGTGCACTCAATGCTCTCATCCACAGAACCACAGAATCACTGAACTGTAGGGGTTGGAAGGGACCTCCAGAGATCAAGTCCAACCCCCCTGCAAAGCAGGCCCCCTACAACAGGCTGCAAAGGTAGGCGTTCAAGCATGCCTTGAATATTTCCAGAGAAGGAGAATCCACAGCCTCCCTGGGCAGCCTGTTCCGGTGCTCAGTGACCCTCACTGTGAAGAATTTCCTTTGCATACTGGTGTGGAACTTTCTATGCTCCTGTTTATGGCCATTTCCTCTTGTCCTGTCCCCCCAGACTGCTGAAAAGAGATTGGTTGTGTCTCTTTGACTCCCACACTTAAGATACTTACAAACATTATTCAGATCCCCTCTGAGCAGATCCAGGTCACTCAGTCTTTACTCATAGAGGAGGTGCTCCAGGCCCTTTATCATCTTTGTGTCCCTCCACTGGACTCTCTCCAGGAGATTCCTGTCTTCACAGAATCACAGAATCACTCAGGTTGCAAAAGACCTTGAATATCATTGAGTCCAACCACAACCTAACCATACTACCCTAACTCTAACAACGCTCTGCTGATTCATGTCCCTGAGCACCACATCCAAACGGTTTTTAAACACATCCAGGGATGGTGACTCAACCACCTCCCTAGGGAGCCTATTCCAGTGTTTAACAACCCTTTCTGTAAAGAAGTGTTTCCTGATATCCAACCTAAACCTCCCCTGGTGCAACTCAAGGCCATTTCCCCTTGTCCTGTCACCTGTCACAAGTGAGAGGAGACCAACCCTGCTCTCACTGTAAGCACATTTCAGATATTGGAAGAGAGCAATAAGATGTCCCCTCAGCCTCCTTTCCCCCAGACTAAGCAGGACCCAGTTCCTTCAGTCTCCCCTTGTAGGACACATTCTCCAAGCCTTCACCAGCCCTCTTGCCCTTCTTTGGACCTGCTCCAGCACCTCAATGTTTGTGCCCAAAACTGAACACAGTACTTGAGGTGAGGCCTCACCAGCACTGAGTACGGGGGCAGGATTACTTCCCTAGTCCTTCTCACCACACCAATCGTGATACAAGCCAGGATGCTGCTGGCCTTCTTGGCCACCTGGGCAACTGCAGGCTCATATTCAGCTGACTGTCCGTCAGTACACCAAGGTCCCTTTCTATCAGTCAGCTTTCCAGCCACTCTGTGGGTTGCCTGGAGTTGTTGTGACCGAAGTGAAGGACCCAACGCTTGGGCCTACTGAAACTCATACATATTACCTTGACCCACCCAAGGGTATGATTCTATAATTCGAAAATCGTTAATAAAGATGTTATACAGAATCGGGCCCAGTAGCAAGCCCTGGGGGACACCAACTGGATTTAACTCCATTGACCACAACTTGGGCCTGGCCATTCAGCTAGTGTTTCACCCAGCAGAGCATATGCCCATCCAACCCATGGGCAGCCAGCTTCTCCACGAGGATGTTGTGGGGGACAGCATCAAAGGCTTCATTGAAGTCAAGGTAGACCACATAGACAGCCTTACCTTCATCCACTGAGCGCGTCACTTTGTCATAGAATGAAATCAGGTTTGTCAAACAAGATCTACAATTCATAAACCCGTGCTGACAGGGCGTGATCCCCTGGTTGACATTTAACTGGACCATGATGGCTCCCAAGACTATCCGTTCCATAACCTTCCTCAACACCAAGGTGAGACTGATAGGTCTGTAGCTACCAGGATCATCTTTCCAGCCCTTTTTGAAGATGAGCGTCACATTTGCCAGACAACCACATTGGCCAACTCCTTCAGCATTCTAGGATGCAATCCATCTGGCCTCATGGACTCGAGAGCATCCAGTTTTTGGAGCAGGTCAGAGAATCATAGAATCATAGAATGCCCTGAGTTGAAAAGAACCACAGGGATCGAGTTTCAACTCTCCTGCTATGTGCAGAGTCACGAACCACTGGAGCAGGCTGCCCAGAGCCACATCCAGACAGGCCTTGAATGGCCTTGATATCTTTTTGAGATTTGTTCTTAATTCTTTCTTTCCGTCCTAACCTTTCTTCAGCCAGCTTCAAACAGACATAACATTGCTGAGCCAATATTAAGAATAGACAGCTCTTCTGTCTCATTCTTTCTTTTTTCAATATCTGCATAGATTCATAGAATGGTCTGGGTTGAAAAGGAACATAATGATCATCTGGTTTCAACCCCCCTGCCTTGGGCAGGGTTGCCAACCACTAGACCAGGCTGCCCAGAGCCACATCCAGCCTGGCCTTGAACGCCTCTGGGATGGGGCATCCACAGCCTCCTTGGACAACCTGTTCCAGTGCATCACCACACTCTGTGTGAAAAACTTCCTCCTAATATCTAACCTAAACCTCCCCTATCTCAGTTTAAAACCATTCTCCCTTGTCCTATCACTGTCCACCTGCGTAAACAGCCATTCCCCCTCCTGTTTATAAATTCCCTTCAAGTACTGGAAGACCACAATGAGGTCTCCCAGAGCCTTCTCTTCTCTAAGCTAAACAAGCACAGTTCCCTCAACCTTTCTCATAGGTGAGGTGCTCCAGCCCTCTGATCATCTTAGTGGCCCTCCGCTGGACCCACTCCAACAACTCCGCGTCTTTTCCGCCCTGGGGACCTCAAGCTTGGATGCAGTAGTCCAGATGGGGCCTCACCATAGCTGAGTAGTGGGGGACAATCACTTCCCTGTCCCTGCTGGCCACCCCTTTTTTAATGCAGCTCAGAACACAGTTCCCCTTATGGGCTGCAAGTGCACACTCCAAATCCACACCTCACCATTTTAGAGAGAAGGATGTGGTGAGGGACCACATCAGAGTGAAAGGCTTTGCAGAAGTGCAGGTAGATGACATCCACTGCCCTTCCCCCGTTCACCAAAGCCATTACTCCATCATTGAAGGCCACCAGATTGATCAGGAAAGATCTGTCCTTGGTGAAGCTATGATGGCTGTCTCAAATCGCCTCTTTATCTTGTACGTGCCTTAACAAAGCTTCTATTAGGATCTGCTTCATGATCTTCCGAGGCACAGAGGTGAGACTCACTGGTTTGTAGTTCCCTGGGTGTTCCTTTCACCCTTTCTTAAAAATGAGAGTAATGTTTCCCTTTCTCCAGTCATCAGGGACTTCACCAGACATCCACGATTTTTCAAATATGACAGAGAGAAGCTCAGCAACCACATCAACCATCTCTCAGAACCCTAGGATGGATATCATCCAGCCCCATGGGTTTATATATGTTCAATTTCATGAGAAGGTTCAGACTTGTTGCACCATTATAGTGGGACAGAAACCACTCTCCACACCCTCACCTGGAGGCTCATGGTCCTGGCAGACACGGGAAGCCTGACCACCCATGAAGAGGCAAAGCACTCATTGAGTACCTCAGCTTTTTCCATGTCTGAGGAAGCCAGCTCCCCATTACCTTTCATTGGAGGGGGAACTCTCTCCTTGGCCTGTCTCTTCCTGCCTATTAAACTGTAGAACATGTTTGTGTTACCTTTCACATCCCTCACCAAGTTCAGCTCCATCTGCACCTTGGCTTTCCTAATTCTATCTCTAAACACACGCACAACAACCCTGTATTCCTCCCAGGATACACAACACCGCTTCCACTTTCTGTACGTTTCCCTCTTTTCCCTCAGTTTAAGCTGCAGGTCCTTGCACAGCCATGACGGTCGCCTGCCTCCCTGCCTGACTTCTGCTGGTGGGTGAAGAGCCATTGCGCTCTCAGAAGAGTGTCCTTAAAGAGCTGCCAGGTTTGTTCTGCGTCCATGCCCCTAAGGAGTTTCCCAGGGGATCCCACTCAGCAGTTCCTTGAGCAGCTGGAATTTTGTTCTCCTGAAGCACAGGGTCCTAGCTCTGCTTTTTGCCAGGCCTACATTCTTTAAGATCACAAACTTCACCAAGGCATGGTCACTACAGCCCAGGCTGCCTCCAGTCTTAACCTCCCTATTGCATTCCTCAGCATTAATGAGCACTAGGTCCAGTAAGGCTTCACCTCGGGTTGGTCCGTCTATTACCTGGATCAGGAAGTTGTCCTCGACAGACTCCAGGAATCTCCTGGATTGTCTGCCACCCATCATGCCGCTATCCCAGCAGATATCCTGGTGGTTGAAATCCCCTATCAGGACAAGAGCCTGCGAGCATGACACCTCCTGCAGCTGAAGCAAGAAGGCCTCGTCAACAGGCTCCTCCTGGTCAGGTGGCCTGTAGCAGACCCCAACCACTAGATGCCCTTTATTGGATCAATCCTTGATTTTTACTCACAAGCTCTCGACCTGGTCCTGGCTGTCCCTCAGACACAGTGTTTCACAATCTGTCCACTTCCTTACAAAGAGGGCAACTCCGCCACCTCTCCTACCCTGTCTATCCCTTCTGAAAAGCCTGTAGCCCTCAATCAGGGTATTCCAATCGTAGGATTCATCCCACCATGTGATACCAATTAGGTCATACCATATCACCATGTGATACTAATTAGGTCATACTTTCCCAATTGTGCCACAGTTTCTAGTTCCTCCTCTTTATTTCCCATGCTGCGCACATTGGTATAGAGGCATTTCAGCTTGGCTATTGGCCTTGTTGCCTTCTTGGAGGAGCCCTCCCTAATACCTCCAGGACAAGTCTGCAGTTCTCCCTTACCACCTCCCATCATATCTAGTTTAAAGCCCTGCTAACCAGCCCAGCCAGCTTGTTCCCAAGAATATTTGTGGCCCTTCTAGTCATGTTATGGTTTTATGATTTTTGGTTATCAGTATTCCATATCATAACATCATGTAGTGCACTGGGAGTTAAAGAGTTAATGCTACAGTTCCAGATTCCTGTCCGGAAGAGAAGAACTACATACCCCAGAACACTGCATCCAGTGTTGGTGACTGGCAAGGTCACCTGATGTCCCTTTTTTCTTGTCTTTCCTCCCTGCTTCTTTTCCCGACCGTACACGTCACTTCAGTGACTACTTGCTGTAGTAATGCCTACAGCTTTTTGGACACTCTCATTATATTTGATTTAGTAACTTCAATTCTAATTATTCTGTATGTGTTACTATGTGTTATCTTGCCTTCCAATACTATATTTAGTAAATTAGTTTGTTTCTCCCCAGATCGTTGCTGCTGTTTTTAATTATTCAGGGTCCCCTGTTTTCCCTTTCCCGAGGCGCTAATCTGTGGATTCCTCTGCCCCTCTAGTCAAGGAACTGGGCCAAACCAGCCCGTAAACCATTGGCAAGTCAGTCGGCTCCTATTCACCATCAGCATCCCCCCTTTCTCAATGCTGCATCCCAAGCCATAGTACCCAAAGCCCTGAGTGCGACACCATTTGCAAAGCCATTCATTCAGCATATCCACCCTCCTCCGTTTGTCACCAGTCACCAGTCACCAACTGAGAGGACAGAGGAGAACACAACTTGCACTCCAAATCCCTTTAGAAGTCTTCCCAGAACCCTGAAGTCCCTTTTGATCACCTGAGAACTTCTTTTGCCTACCTCTTAATTTCCAGTGTTGAAAACCAGTAATGGATAATTATTGGAGGGTTTAAACACAAGAGTGATGTTCCTAGCAACACGAGCAACATAAGCACAGAGACTCTCTATTTCAGAAACTCTCTCCCTCTCTGGGATAGTACTGAATGAGGTCCAACAAGCATTAGCCAGGCCACAAATCATTTGTGCCTCCTCAGATCTGCCTGAGTTACAAAATCCCTGTCTCAAATATCTGTTTAAGCTCTCAGGGTCTTTCAGGTGTTCAGGAGTAAAGTTCCATGACACCGAAGATGTCCATCTCTCTAAAGTCTCTCCCAAGCCCCTCCACACTCCCTGCCACTCAGTATTCTCTGGTTCTGGGAAAGTCTTCCTCAAAATATGATAAATACAAATACTGAGTAAAATGATGAACAGTACATTCAGGGAGACTGACACCATGATCACTGGATGAGCATTCAAAAACTGCATAAAGGATTCAAGGGAGAGACTGGGAACCTGTTTAAAAATCACAAGTTCTGTAAAACTAGCAGCTCCCTCTTCAAACAGGTTTAAAAGAGAAAGTGGAATCTTTTTTTTTTTTTTCTCTTTACAGAAGCAAGATATCAGTGCTCAAAGTTTACAAATATCCCAGACTACTGGCAGTCCGCCTGGACTTTCAAGGTCAAGTTTTCAGTGAGCACCTGTGAAAGAGATAAACGTTCCCAACAAAGGTCTCTGAGAGCAGAAATAGAGATTTGTTCTAAAAAGCTAAAAAGCTGCATTTGCCTGCATTCCCCAGCAAGAATGTCAAGGGTTTACAGGCTGGTTTGGCCTGGTTCCATGACTAGTGGGGCAGAGGGATTTTGTAAAATCCACGCCTGTAGAAAAGGGAAACAGGGGACCCAAAAATAATTAAAAGCAGCGGCAATAATCTGAGGAGAAACAAACTAATTTACTAATTATGCTATCAGAATGCAAGATAACACACTATAATACAGTATAATTAGAATCAAAGCTAATAAATCAAATACAATGAGAGAGAGTGTCCGAAAGGTGGAAAGGCCTCACCATAATGCTGAGGTGAGATGCGCAGTCCAGTTAAGCAGCAGGGAAGAGAGCCTGATGAAGATCTTCTTCACGCATCAGGTGACCTTGCCAGGGGCTATATCTCCTCCCTGACTGCAAAGCCCCCTGGGGTATATAGTTCTTCTCTTCTGGACAAGTGCCCGGAACTGGAGTATTAACAGTTTCAGTCCCAGTGCACTACATGGTGTTATGATGTGGAATACCAATAACCAAAAATCATAAAACCATGACATACTGGAGCACTCTTATGTAAAGGAAACAACTAACACACAGTTGCTTGCACTTCTTTTGCACTTAAAATGGTTTCTAGACCATTGCTCAGAAATCTTACTTCGTTCATTCAGCATGTTCACTCTCACTCCTCACTGCCAGGCCCTATTTCTGAGGGTAATGTGCAGGTGGACAAACCGGAGGGAACAGTTGTCCCTTATCCCCCAAACCATGCCCAAGCATGGTTATCTCATGATTTTTACCATCAAAATGCAAAGGCATTACAGTGTGCCTTTCAACTGATCATGGATCAGGCCAGACAGATCATACAGTTCTGTCCAGACTGTCAAACTGTTGCACCAACACCCTCTGTAGGAGTTAATCCTCAAGGATTGAGCTCCTTAGAACTTTGGCAGACAGATGTTACACACATACCAGAATTTGGGAAGATGCATGATGTTCACGTTTCTATTGATAGTTTTTCTACCTGTGTTTTTGCATCTGTGCATACAGGAGAAAAGGCAAAAAATGCCTGTAAACACTTCTTAATGGCCTTTGCAGCTCTTGGGGTTGCTAGAACGATTAAAACAGACAACAGGCAGGATATGTAGCCCATACCACCCACTCCTTCTTTCAGCAGTGGGGTATTCAACTCCTGACAGGCATACCCCAATCTCCAGGCTATTATCCAGTGAGCCCATGGTACTAAAGGCTAAGCTTCAAAAACAAAAAAGGGGATCTATCAGGAAAGAGTAACTAAAGCGTGTTATGTTCGCAATTTTCTAAATCGCTGGACAACTGAAGGCCCTCCAATTTACAGGCATTTTGGCTGTAATACCTAACTCCTGTCAAAGTAAAAGCAGAGGTTGTGGTAAAAAAATCTGAGCTCTAACCAATGGGAAGGACCCTATTCGTTGATAACTTGGGGTTGAGTTTATGCTTGTGTTTCAACAAAAGCAGGTCTGAAATGGGTACCAGCACAATGAGTGTGGCCGTCCATTTTGTCATCTGCTGTAACATGATCACTGCCCTTTCATCAGCAGTTTGGATTCCAGCTCAATCGAAACAGAACATATGGGTCACCCTCACCAACAAGACAGGACAAGACACGCTTTGTTTGTCAACCATGTGTCATGGTTTAATACTTTTGTAATTCTGCTATTAGTATTCCACATC